>JAODAL010001566.1:0-225130 GCA_025379985.1 Phyllomedusa bahiana | reverse complement strand
GCAAATATCACTATCACCCACATGTGTATTGAGGTTATGACATAGTTGTAATATTCAGTCACCATGTGGGTGATGATACTGAGGTGTCAGGGCTCTTTTTAGGAGATAGGTGCACCTATCAATGCATAGGTAGACAATGCCCCCCAAAAAGTATTTTCTTGGAGGTCTAATTTATGTATGGAAAGTTTGTGTGTGAAATTGTAAGGGCTACAGAGGGGTGAGGTAATGGGAACAAAGAGGGGGCATTAGACTATGTGACGAAAAAAGCCCAATTTCCTGCCCACTCGAGGGACAACGGCCTGACTTTGGGTGTATCTCGACGTTGCAACGGCCCTCTAGGGCTGCACAAGGTCACCAGATACTGTTCTACTGCTGTTAACCCCTGTCCACACGGGCCCAGGGAGAAAACACAGCGCCACCAGTTCTCTCATTTGGTATACAAGACCGGTCCGTTACCGACTTATAACAGGGCCAGAACTCAACCCTTGGGTAGCTATATATCATAGACCGAGTACTAGGCTGTGTGGAGGCCGATGATCAAGACAGACTAACTCGATTAAAAGTTTATAGATTAATTAGCCTTGGAGGGCACACTAGACAAATATATACAAAAGGATAATAACAGGAAGAGTCAGAGGTGGCACATACAAGCATGGGTTACAGACAAAAAGCAGTTAAAATGGTCAAGTTACCTTCGGGCCTACATGGGGGGCGTATGCGGATTGGCTTCTGTGGGTGGATGCTCCTGGAAATGCTCTTAGGTGCCCCCCTCCATGAATCAACGGTAGAGCCCACACGGGCTCCTGCTTATATCTGTGAGGGGACAGCCCACAGGGCAGCCCCTTACACACCACCTAACACCCCTGGGACGGTCTAAGAACTCCTCCCACTCAGGTTATGCAGTTTCTGATAACACAAAAATGGACCATAACGCGGCAGGGCATATGGCACAGAACCGAGCCGTGTAGCACCATCAGAACCGGCTGGACCTACACGACGCCCGGATCTCACACGCCTATCTTATGGGCTCCGTAGGTCCAGTTCTGGATATCTCTGTCCCCCTGCGCCTCAGAAACCTGGAAATGGTGGCTGTGTGTGTGTGGTGAGTTTACATGTTTTGCGATAATGAAACTCGCCATGGACCAGCTATGAGCGGATCGCCTATGAATCGATATGAAATATCGGAGACGGGTCGGCTAGATTTGATTAATTGAAGTCTTTGAAGCTTGGGGGTTTGAGGCAGCATTTGTTCAGTGCTAATTAATGGAAGTGAGGGTTCTTTTGAGGTGTCCATGTATCCTGCTGTGCCAACATCCTATGGAGAGCATTTACAATGGGTCATGGCTGGGCTAATTAACGTGTAAATGGAGCTTTCCTGGGAGGCTGGGACCCATCTGTGATCTGACTAGATAGGAAGTTGGAGATGATTTGTCATATTTTGGAGTGGATTCTCCTCACAGACTATAATAGGGAAGGGAAGGAAGAAGCCTCCTGGGAGGAGACCCACCCAGGTATTTGAAAATATAAACAAGAGAAAATTCTCTGATGCCTATAGTGAGGAAAGCCCATTAAGTCTTTTTCAGGCCTGGAGCTTAAAGGGTCAACACAGTGTAGAACCCCAGAGCTGAGGCTGTCACTCCCCAGTAATGAGATGAAGTCCTGTTAGGGCAGCGTTAACATAACGCCCCTTGGTGGAGCATACATTTTAGAAAAAGGGAGGAGGGATCGTCCTACAGCTGTAATATACAAATCGGTAGATCTATAACCTAAAAAACATAATGTAAGAGAAGGGATGTAGGGATCCATAACATTGAGGACCCTTGATGTGGGTTGTGAGTTTGTGTATTTTGGCCAAAATATCAACTAATACCCTTTTTCCCCCTGAAAATAGAGTCTTATATTAATTTTTGCTCCTAAAGATGTGCTAAGTCTTATTTTCAGAGGGTGTCTTTATTTTTCCATGAGTAAATTTATGTGTGTGTCTGTCTCTTTTTTTAAAGTTTAGTCACAAACCATAGGATATATGTATGTAGAGGACATTTTGACAGCTGCAGTGACTTATCTCCAAGGATGGCAAATGTGACATGCTGGGACTTGTGGAACTAGAAGTCGCAGCATGCCCCATCAGCCATCCTGTGAGATGTGTGTCCGTATCATTGCTCTGTTCTCCCCCCTCTTTCTTCTGTTACTTACATGTACTTTCTGTCTAATCTTCTTTAAATGTTCGGGACCTGTGGTGACATCAGTCACATGACCTCCCTTCACAGGTCCTTCAACCCTCTAATGATTTCTGCTATGTCTTATTTTCAGGGGGTGCCTTATATTAGGGAATTAAAATCTCTGCTATGTCTTTCGGGGGTGTCTTATTTTTGGGGAAACATGGTACTTCATGTCGTCTCTTTTCCCTGAAATACTGAAAATCAAGTGAGTAAGTATTTTGTGTCGGGCAACCCACTCAATTGAATAGTTAGGGCATCATCAATTGGTTGTAAGCCAGCATGGTGCACCACACAACTATATAACTGGCACACTGTATAAGCCTCATCTATGTGCAACCTGTATTATAATTCTACCAATCACTCCCCTCAGGGATAGTAGCAGGTGTGGTTGCTTGTTAGTATTTTTGCATTATACTTCAGCAATATCCCCAGTGAAGTGCTGTGACTTTTCTGCATACTGGTATCGACTGGTTCTTATCTGATGTGCAGTTTTTTTATCCAAGCAGTTGATCCCCTCATGGAGGTACGTGAGGAGTGATTTGTTTACCAGTATTCTGCACCTGTGTAATTCCTACCCTGTTTCCCTGAAAATAAGTTGGGGTCTTGTATTCATTTTTGCTACTAAAGACGTGCCAAGTCTTATTTTTAGGGGATGTCTTGTATATCCATGAACAAGAATTCCCATTTATTGTTGAACAAAGAATCAAATGTATTATACTGTAGTCATGTCATCACAAACATCAGCATAACCAGCCAAACTGATTTCCAGCAAGAATTTCTTGACCATTTCCACGTACAACAATCGAATACATTTAGGCTACGTTCACACTGCTTATACTGGGATGTATCTCCCCTCGTAATTTGCGCCGTACTGCACTAAATACGGGGCGAGATACGTCCCAGTCATTACGGTAATCCACAGAGAACTATGGATTACGTCTCCCCTCCCCGCTCGCACAATACAACGAGCGGGGAGAGAAGTGACATGTCAATTATTCATGGCATATACGCGCCAAGAATGACTGTCTATGGGGCCAGCGGCTGCCGGCTCCCGCCCCCGCCCCCCCCCCCCCGTCCACACGGCGTAATTGCGGGGCGAAATACGTCCCGCAATTACACCGTGTGAACCTAGCCTTACTGATCTCAGTATTTATGAACAAAAAGTAACATTTATTCAGACTGTCATGTCATCTGGAACATCATCATAAGGCTAAGTTCACACGGTGTATTTGCAGGGCGTAATTATGCCGTGTAGCTGGGTGCGGGGGGCCAGCACCTCACCGGCCCATAGACTTGTATTACCAGCGGCGCGTATATGCTGCTAGTAATTCACATGTCACTTATCTCCCCCCGCCGGCGTAGCTTAACCAAATTCTCTGAACTGTGGATTACCGTAATGACAGGGACGTTTTCAGCCCGTAATTTGCACACTCCGGGGCGTAATTACGGACTGAAATACGTCCAGTTTTAAGCCGTGTGAACATGGCCAAACTCTCCAAACCCTGAGTTTTCTGGTGAATTTCTTGCGACTCCATTTCTTTAATCATTGGCCCCAATCTCTCAGGTCTAGCAATAGCACTTTCTGTAAATGAACACTTCTTGTCCAGGTAGCCTCCCACACAAGGTAAGACCTATCTAAATGATCTAATGTATGGTGTGAGAGGAGCTGTAGCAATGACCGCCACTAGGTTTTATTTTCGGGTGAGGACTTATTTCTAAGCTTGGAAAAAAAATAAATTGCATTTTCGGGGGAAACAGGCCATGTGTGTTTTTCTGTGAAGTCCTATTTTTCTTCTAGAACATATACTCTATTAATAATGATGAAGAATTTCAAAGATTAGCCATCAGTCTTAGGTGGGAGCACCCCTTTAAATGTAAGCCAACTTGATGCAGATGAATTTCTTAGTCACACTAATAATTTGACACCATGCAACAACCCTGTATATAAAATCTTGCCTCACCTTCCATCTTCCATAATGATTGCTAAATATTTTGTAACTATTTTTAATAGTATTATGTCCTGGGCTGATGCCATACGGGCTGCAGTTGGTCAACCCTTTCAGTTCTGCAAACAAGCACAATTGCAGTACTGTACAAGTTCTCTCTGATCCTGGCAGCACTGTTGTGACAACCCTGCTCAGGCTGCTGATCTCTCAAGTGCACCGACTGTACCCCCTGAAGATACTATGATACTCTAACTACTTAAAGGAGTTTTGCCACAATCTAACGTTGACGTGGGATCCTCAAAAATGGGTATTTAATCACTTTTCTAAATATGTGATTATAAAGTGTAGCCTGTGAAAGCTACAGCCTGACTAAGATGCCCTTAGTTTCCTGACTGTTTACATTAGCTTGGGCCAGGAGCTGATCTGGCTGTGATTGCATTGTTTGCATTTCTTATCTGATGGCAGGACACATGAACAAGGGAGTGGGAGAAAAGAGCCTGTGTCTTTTGTATAGAGAATCCACTGGTTGTAATGTAATTATCTGAGTAAACATGCAGATGCTCCCTGCTCAGCCCTCATCTCCCCCTTGCAGCAGCAGTCGAACTAACAAAAAAATCTGTCTGCTTGGAACTTATTTTCTCTCCTGAACAGATAAGAGGGAGAAACAAAACCCGTAGAGCTTGTGCACAATACAGTTATCCCCTGTGGATTAGCCAAACAATGTTTACTCAACTACAGAGACTGAGTATCAGCCTTGAGAGCCTGCATGGAAGGTGGAGTGATGACATCATGGAGGAGGCACTTGTTTGTTAAACACAACGCCCCTTTTCTCAAGACCTTAGATCAGAGTATCAGCCTGTTAGGTGAGGAAATCACTTCTTGGCAAAACCCCTTTAAGTCATGGGCAGCAGATGGCTAGTTTTGCATTTTAAAAAAAATGCAGAAATTTGCCAATGGAGAAAATGTAAGATCATTCTGTTAAGCTATTTAGATGAGCTGTTGTATCCACAATCCTTCATAGAGCTAAGATGAGTAAATCCTTGTATCAACCAGTTTTTAATGACCACCTCTTTTTCAGGATATTATTGATCTGACCGGGAACAGCGAGGTATTTGCATGTGTCTCCAGCTCCGATGACATAATAGACTTGACCAGTGACGAAGAAGATGCAGCACATGGAACATTTCAGCAGCAGACGAAGTCTGAATCGAAGTGCAACATCAGCTCTCTGTCCGATGGAGGATCAGACCCTGAAAGTGAAGGGACCATTGGTTCCCCTATGAATGTTGAGTCATGGAGTAGTAAAGATCTGGACTTTGATATTGCACCCAGTGAATGCAGCTTTAGAAGTGCCTCCCGACGCCTGTGCTCTACAGAGAGTATAACTGACCATGGACTACCAGATGATGGGATTCCTGGAAGCGGTGATGCAGAGCTACCACCTATAACAAATATAAAGCATCCTTATGTCAATTCTTCAGATTTACAAGACTTGTCCCATCAAGACATTCACAAGCAAGACGTTGGTGGTGTGCATTCTGAACTTGGTACTCAGGTCCAACATATAACAAGCTCAACATCCGCTGACTCTCCAGCAATGCAGGAAAATCCTGATGAGTTCAGTCAGTCCATTAACAAAGCGCTCTTGTACAAACTTAGGTACTTCAAAAAGCTTCCGGTCAGCCACTTGTTGTCTCATACAATAAGACGTGAACAGGTAATGGCCCCTTGTTACATTGTGCAGTCTCTGCTTGCGGTTAGTGAGTGGAAATCTTGCTCAAAAGTATACAAAATGTTATTTTTATATTCCTGCTTATAAGAGTATGTGGTTTTTATGCCAAATCATTTCTCACAAGGTTTTAAAGGGGTTTTCTCGCTACAAAGATATCTGTAATCATGCGGACAGTAAAAATTAAGCACTTTTGCAATTGGTTTGCATTACCTAAATCATTTAGTGTAGCAGCTATGAGCTAATCTGTGTTCTACACCTAAAATTGCAGCCTGAGGACTCTCTTTGCTTTGATTGGCTGCCTGACATTTAGTTCAACCTCCTGGATGGGACACACACCCTGTGCTGTTATAGGCAGCCTGCACGCTCTGTGCTTACTCTTCCCTGAGCTGTTTTAAACTGAAAGTGAAACTGACTGAAGGCTGCTCTGCTAGAGACAGCTCTAATGTGAAGGATCTGGGCAATGCTAGAGTCACTCCCCCCACCCATAGAATACTAGCTGCAATAAGAAGATGTCACTTTCTGTAATGTTAGGTGGCTGTATGTATAACTGCTTACACCAATGCAGGTGTTCTAGTTACAAGGATTGATTGTGGAGGGAGGTGACAGCTATCCACGTATGAGAACTGACCATTGCAGGAGGTCTGTAGAGCTGTGACCTCTTCCTTCCACTGCTCACACAGAATGTCACCAGTCTTCAGTGAGGAGAGACCCTCCTTTGGATTTGAAGCGGTAAGAGACACAAAACGGCTCAAGTCTGCCAAAGCCTGTGATGAGAGAACCCCTTTAAAGGTGGATTCAGAGAGTTGTAAAAGCTTGTCTGTCCGATAGGGCATGATTAAGAATAAAAGAAAAAGATCATACTTGCCTCCTGGATACTCCCATTGAGTCAGTGGCTGTAGAGTGGCTGCATCTGTCACACGCCTCAGCAGTTACATGAACGATGAATGATTACCTCTACAGCCTAGAGGAATGGAAGGGCTGCCGTGACTGAAAGGTAGTGTCCGGGAGTTAAGTATGATCCTTTTCTTCTGTTCTTAATCATGTCCTGATGGACAGACAAGCTTTTACAACTACCCTTAAATGACCACAAATGTACGTTTCATTTTCTACTTTTGCAGGACTTCTATTAGAATTACTTAGCACCCTTAAATGGGTTTTACCCTAAAGGCACTTAAGCTCCAATGTGCTCCCTCCTGAGTCAAATAACCTAAAATACCAGAACTTTGAGTAGCTACAATGTAGCTGAGTGGTTAGCACTTCTGCCTTTCAGCATAGGAATCCTAGGTTCAAAACCTTGCAGCCACAAAACATAGATTTTATTTTTTCCACAATGAGAACTTATCTGCATGGTTTGACAAACCACAAAGTAGCACCGAGGACAGGAGTAAAATGCATTAAGGGTTAAACACTCGCTCAGCAGTGAGTGTGTGAGATTACTAGCAGGGCTGTGGAGTCGGAGTCGTGGAGTCCGTGGCTATTTTGCAGGAGTCAGTTGTCATAAAATGGACCGACTCAGACTCCCAAAATATATAATAAGTTGGTCCAGTTAGTTCGATGCAGTGCAAAGAGCAAGAGGAATTGGGTCCGGCCAGTGCTACTGCTCCCATATCTTCAGCCTCATCACATGAGGAGTGTAATTGATGACATGGAGCAGGCAAAGCGCTGCCCCAGGGGAAAAGATTCTGCTCCATGGCAAACAGATTTCAGCAAAATTTTTCACCTGTTTTCAAAGAAGTAGAAGATCAACCATTCATCAAAACTGACTGTGGCCGAGGCAATTCCTTTATACCCTGACATTGTTAGAGATGTTGCCCCCTGTGGTCACCGTTTTGCCCCCAACCCCAGTTAGTGTAGAGAGGCCGTTCTCTAGCCTGGAAAATATGAGATCAGATGTGAGGTCATGTATGCAGGATCTGATGGAGGCAATACTATTTCTCAGAACAAATTCAGAGACTACACAAATGTTCCTGCAGTGTTTTGCAGATTTACAATATTTTTGTGTTCTAAAGTCATGTCCATTAAATATATTTTACACTGACAAGCAAAATGGTAACAATGGTTTGAACTTGTGACCAGGGGGCGTTGCTAGGGTTCCAAAACATCCGGGGCTCAGGCCCTTTGTGTTTTTCTCTGTAGGGCTGCGTTCACACGGCATTTTTCGCGCTTCATTGTGAGCTGCGGATGTATTTTTACAGAGAAACTTCTGTTCCTGTCACTAATTTTCTGCACATTCCACATAGATCCCGTCCATCTCCTCAGCAGTCCCTGTACAGTGAATATCAGGCCTGACAAATTTTGCTTTTTCAAAACCTCTCACCTATGTATGACTGACAGTCACCAACAAATACACCTATACATGGAGCAAGTAGACCAGACGACTCATTGTTAGTAAAAAAGACCATACAAAACGAAGACCCAAAACATTACTACTTAAGGTTCAAATAATTCTGCTAGACCCTGACCAAACGCAACCCCCACATGTGACATCAGTTGTACATATACCACCGCCATACAGTGGCCATATAGTGGTAGATACTAGTACGTAGGCTCAGCAGAAATATAAGTGATTACACTCAAGTTACATTTAGTGACTCGTAGGAGACGCCGCTGAAGAGTTGTTCTTTCTCTTCTCCATCTGTCCCAGATGCCATGACGTCTTCTACCGTCCAGAACTCTTCACTGAAAAATGTACAAAACAAACATCTTGGACTCCTCATTTTATCAGCATTTCTCTGCAAATTCCTATCTGTATACAAACTCCCCATCTATGGTGCCCCAAATAGTAATAATTACCCCCATGTAGGTAAATATTTGCCCCCTGTAGCCAGGTAGTAGCCCCCTTTAGCCAAGTCATTAGCACCTCTAGCTAGGGTACTGCCCCCTTTAGGCAGTAGTAGGCCCCCTGTAGCCAGGTTACTGTCCCCTTTAGCCATTAATATGCCCCCCAGCCAGTGATATGCCCCCCTTAGCTAATAAAAATAAAATAAAAAAACCCTACTGACCTCCGCACGGTCCGCGCGTCCAGGTCCTGCTGCGTGAGAGCAGTGTAAGCAGCATGATGTCAACACGCTACATACGCCGTCTCGCGGGGCCCGGGACCTCCTCGGCCGGCAGAGCTGCCGGCTTTGAGGATCCCAGCGTCGCAGGGGGGGTGATGAAACGGCGCGTCACGCCCCCCCCCCCCCCCCCCCCCCCCCCCCTGCGACGCTGACATGTATGTACAGCGCTTACCAAGCACCGTACATGCAGGACGGGAACGATCCGTCCTGCCTCCTCCCAGACTCTGACTGCGCGGCCGCTATGAAACGGCCGCGCAGTCAGATTGCGGGCGGTGCCCGCACCAAAGAGCGCTCCAGGCCCACGGCAGCTGCCTGGAGCCGCCGAGACTCGGGCACAGGGAGATACATTCGGGCTCGTGCTCCGAATGAATCTGCCTAGCGACACCCCTGGCTTTGAGGCTACTGTAATTTTATATACAGTCATCTTACCTATCTTATACATAAATTTGACTTGCGAGTATTTAGCATCTGCTTAGTTACAATTTTGCTCCTAAAAATCAAAGTGTTAATTTTTATTATTTTGTTAGTATTTGGGAAATCCACCTTTTGGCTTTCAATACTGCCTGAATCCTTCTGGGCTCTGGATCAGATTCAAGCACATCTTGACCAAAATCTGATCCCAGGTCTCCTACACATTCCCAATGTTGGTGCAGACTGGACTTGGTTACAAATACAGCTTTTTCTTCAACTCTACCCACAAGTGTTCAAAAGATCAAAACATTGTTACCCTTTTGCTTGTCAGTGTCCTACCTAAATAGCTTGATTATTGTATCATAAGGTGAGAAAAGCCTGATACCATTTTGCTACAGTAAAGTTATCACTTAAACATGCGCCATGTATGTCGGAGGTTTGGGAAATTGAGCAGTCGGGGCTTCAGCTTGTCGACTCCACAGCCCTGATTACTAGGCAGTATAGTATTAAGAACCCAAAAAAGTGTTCAGGTAGAAAATTACACAAACTAAGGTGCTCAGGCACAAAATGGATTACCAATATATTGGTTCAATAGGATGTATATAAACTGACAGATTGGAAACTGAGTATATTGGCCTGATTACTAGGCAGGGAATAGATGGAAAGATGAGGCAGGACTGAGGAGCATTCTTTACTGTTTGTATCCCCTAGACACCACCCGTAACCTATAGATCACTAAGGTACCAGCTGAAACAAACGGTATAGAAATTTTTTATAATGGTGAAAAATGTTTATCGAATTTGCAAGCTTCCCACATCAATTTTACATATTGAGAAAACTCCTTTAAAGAGGACCATGCTGTTTCACACAGCCACAAGCAGCTTTATACTCCCTTGCTGGTTAGGGTGTGGGTGGTTCTATATCAGTGATTGTCATATCTGCTCTATTTTTAGCTATTCCTGTTACTAACAGGACTACTGGGGTTTATATTATGTAGTGCTTAAGGCTACAAAGCTCTTGTGGTTAAAACTTGTCATTAACTTGAGTAAACAAGCTCCTGTACGGCAGATGGAACTCGGCAAAGAGGTGGTCAGTAGCCAAGAGAAACGTATACGCTAGCAGTAGATTAAAATCTCTTATCTCCTGAATAAAGCAAAATCAGAACGACTGTATCTGGTAAGTCTTTTAGCTTTCCCTACGTGTTAAAAGCCAGTCACTGTGTTGAGAACATGTAATTACACAATAAGTAATCTTGATGCATGTAAAGCACAAATAAGTTTTCATGTTTATGATGTGGTTTTCAGATGGCTCCAGATTTACACACTTGTTCATTTACAGAATTGTCAACCAGCACCAATGCCTTTAAGTCGTATGAATAAAGTTAACAACACAACAGATGAAAGCTTTCATCAGGGCACATTGTATTTCCTCTCTGAATTTGTATCTGCAAGTCACTTCCCACCTAAGGACACTGTCAGTCATGTCATCAATTCCATTTTGCTCGGGGCAGAGGAACAATCGGTCAGAAACGAAGCGTACATGATCCTAATGAAAATTCAAAGGTAAGGGAAGTGTATGTTACACATGGAATGGCAGGTTTATTTAAAAAAAAAATGCCTCCAATTTTGTTAGGATGCTCTAAAACAGGTGTCAGTCAGGCTCGTGGGACAAGTGTGGGCTGATGAGTAATTCTATTTGGCCTGCGACTAATGGTCAGGTTGTGTATAGAGAAGAAGCCTTGAGTTTTCATTACACTGACCACTGCATAGTGCATAGAAGGGACCATGTGGCAAGAGAAACGACTCCGACAGTAGGATGACTGATTAGATGAGAGGCGGTCGGAGAAACTAGGATTGAGAACCTCTACACTTAACCATTCCAGACCCATCTCGGCCCCAGTATCTCTGCAGGCAGCAGGGTACTCCAAACAGAGATGGTGTGCTGTGAAGCAGATAAGTAGTGTGAAGACCATGGGACAGAGTTAACGGACTGCAGTCTGTATAAAGGAAGTTGGTACCGGACTGTTTCTCTGGCCAGAAGAGCATACCAGAACATAAGGCAGTGGGGGAGAAAACCACTTGAAGGAAAAGGCAAGGTTCTGTCATGCAACACACAAGGACTAGCAGCAAGACCTTTAATCTCCCACATAAAGCTCATACACCTGCAGTGACTAAACACTGAACCAGACCGAGTGTTAATATGGTATTCTACCTGTCTTTGCCTTCCTGATTGTTGTATACATAGCGCTCAGTGTGCTTGCCAAGGCTGGGGAACTGCAGAAACTGCTGGGTTTTAGCTGACCCAGATCAACTAGAGTCCGTTCTGGTAGCTGAATTTTCTTTATAAAGGAGGTTAAGATGTCAATCCGTGGCCAGAATCTGCATTCAAATCCTCTGTGTGAACATACCCTCTGTGCTATATATTTTTGTCATGTGACTTGTATTGCATATGTGATTTAGAGATCTTTTCTTAGCTTAGTCATAGCCATATTTGTTACAATATAGCAGAGTCAAATAAAACGAAATGTTATGTTACTTTTTTGAAAAACCTAAAAGCATATATTAAGTGTCGTATAGGCTGTAGGGCTGTTTCACAGCTTCAGGCTCCCACACGTCCTGGGTAAGCTGTGGCTGGTTCTACAGCAGTGACTAGCATAGCAGCTCTGCTATTCGTAGCTGAGCCTCTTAGAAGGACATTGCTAATAGAAGGGTTTAAACAGGAAGTCAAAAGGATACAAAGCTCTAAATGGTTAGTTTGTCAGTAACCTAGATCAACAAGCTTCTGTGCTGCTAAGGCATCACACAAAGTGACATTACCATGGATGAATACGGCTGCTGGAGCAAGGAGCAAAAAGATGGTTGGTAATCTAGGGAAACTTGTGTAAACAAGCACGAGATTATATTTTTCTCTGAAACCAAACAAAATCAGAAGTTTTTTTGGGTTTTGTGGTGAAAATATTCCTTTTAAAGTTAATCTTATACCTTTAGTAAACTTGATGGTCCAAACTGTAGTCTTGATATGTATGGTAATATGGATGGATGATGGTATGATATTGTAGTTCTGTATATATGGATGGATGTGGATGGATGGATGTATGATGTGTATGTATGTATGATGTGTATGTGTGTGTGTTCCCACAAATGGACATGGGTACATCTAGGAGCTTGTGTGGGCTAACCATCAGAGCCTGCATAATCGAAGGGAAAGACGGGGAGGGAGCTCCCTCTGACTCGGTCACCCTGTTGCATGATTGAGGGGTGGGGTGCCAATGGCTTCCATAACAATCTGATGTCTTCACACCCAAGAATCTCTAAAGATTGTGGAGTCAAGTAGTAAAAAAAAAAAAAAAGCCAAGACAAATCAGAATGAAACACGTACACAGTTCTTTCCCCGTTGCAAATCGCTCAAATAAATTACAGATTTTGTATCTCCATGGGCATAACGACCTAGCCTATAAGTATACCAACCTTATTTAACCAGCACAATGAACAGTGTAATAAAAAAAGTTGAATAGTTTTTTTTTTAATTTCATAGCACATTAAATGGAATAAAAAAAAATTATAGTCCCATTAACTCCAGAGTGGTAGAAATGGCAGCACCCGTTTGTTGCACAAAAAAGCCTTTAAATGACTCTGTACATCAAAAAATAAGTTATGGCTCTTAGACAGCAATGTAGAACAATAAACTTTTTTTTCACATTGTAGCAAAATAATGTAAACTGAGTATTGCTGTAATCTCATCACCCCAGTGAGTAAAGCTTAACATGTTTATACTGAACAGTGACTGCTATAAAAAATAAAACCCTGCCACGATTGCTCTATTTTGTTCAGCACTGTAGAGTCGCAGTCATTTATAAAATGCACAAGCTCCCAAAATATATAATAAATTGGTTCAATTTAATGGAGTGCCAAGAGCAAGAGGAATTGGGTCCAGCCAGTGCTACTGCTGCCATATCTTCAGCCTCATCACATGAGGAGTGTAATTGATGAGATGGAGCAGGCAAAGCGCTGCCCCAGGGGAAAAATTCTGCTCCTATAGCAAACGGTGACCAGATTTCAGCAAAAAACGTTTACTTTCTCTCAAAGTGGAGTTCAACCGTTCATCAAAACTGACTGCATGAGGCACTTTCTTTATACTCTGAAATTGTTAGAGATGTTACCCACATGATCACCACTTTGCCGCCAACCCAAGTTAGTGTAGAGAGGCCATTCTCTAGCTTGGAAATAATGAGATCAGATTTGAGATCTATGAAAGAGGATCTGTTGGAGGCGATACTATTTCTCAGAACAAATTCATACTCGACAAATGTTCAGTACATTTTTATTAAACCTGTTCTCCCCGCCCCGCCCCCTCCCACTTACTGCAGCATTTTGCATATTTACAATTAAAGGGGTTGTCTCACTACGAAGATCATAGTTTAAAATGAGGGGACCAAAAATCTAAGCATGTATGTCCTTGGTTGCCATTAGCAAAGTGCTACGGTTTAAGAGAACAGGCTGCTTGATTTGTGCTTAGCAACGGTGTTTGAGCCTGGGTTGGGTTACGCCCACCTAAAGCATTACTGGCTGTCAGCTGAGTTCTGTCCCGCCCAGATCGCAGACTGGGACGTATGTATAAGCAGCAGCGTCCACGGACGAGACATTCACTGACTGCAATCAGAGGTGCAGCTGAGGCAATGTACTGTGCAGGAGAGGTTGTCATTCACTGACTGCAATCAGAGGTCCTGCAGCAGAGAGATCATGTGCAGTCCCACATATCAGAACACAGCAGTCCCATGCAAATTAGAGAGAGCAGCTGTATTGTGCAGTTCCACGTAAAACAATTTTGTGACACAGATCTGCAGTCTCATGTAAACACATTGATAAAGCGTATCGTTTGTTCTGTAGAGGTCAGGGGTGTAATCTGCAGGATAGATCACTGTGACAGAGAAAAAAAAATACCCATCTTTCCCAGTCCTGAATGTCAAATGCCCATTCTAGTTACAAACTATGTAGAGAGCGAGAAATTTAGATATAAACTATGGAGTTACACTTGGCTTTTCACTTCCAATGATTCCAGTGACAGACGAGAACCTCCCCTTTCCTCCAGCTCACACAGAATGAATTATCATGTGCACACTTTGAGGGCATGTCTGCAGAGTGAAGATCTCCCTGCTGGGAGGAAAAACACGCCTTTACATTTCACAAGCTCTGCTTGGCAACCAGCATAAACGGCTGCCAAATGCTATAACTAGACAACCTCTTTAAAGTTTTTGGTGATTGCAAAGTTGAACTTTTGACTTTCAGCCTCCGTATCTCAAAAACTACCGTTTTGAATGTGAGACTGCCATCTCCTAGCTAAATTTGAGTTGCAGCTATTTAGCATGTGCTAAATAGCATTTAGTGTTTCGCTCTTGTGTACTAAAAATTACAACCTGTTCTCGCATTCCCTACTAGAGAAGTTTTTATTAGGTTGATTTCCAAGCAAAAGTTCACAGGTTCAAATCAAGGAGCAGCCATGAAGTTTTTCCAAGAAAAGAGAAACAGCATCATCCAGCTCATCGATGGCGATCTGTTGGCCAAGAAAATTGCTGAACTGCATCATGTGAGGCCATGACAGCTGGAACTTATGAAAGGAAGTCCATCCATTCAAAAACCAAGAGGTGGACATCCAGGCAAAATATCAGTCAAGTTGACTCATCACAAGGTCTATCAACTCTGGTGCAACGAACACTACAGTGGAGGTGGTACGTTTGCTTCGTATTGGTGAAATCGGACGTCCATGCAAGCACCGTGCAACACACATTACACAGGTCTGGAATGGTGCCCCCCAAAAAAGTGAAAAGCCTCAACTTCACTCTTGTCATAATCATTGGCTCGAGTTTGCAAAAAGTGTGAAAATTGGAAGATTAGAAACAGGTGATTTGAAGCGATGAGATGAAAGTCAGTAGACCGAGCACTGATGTGTGCAAATGGGTTTGGACGAATCAAGATCTCAAGGGCTAATTGATCGAGAAATTGAAGGAATTGTGAAGTTTGAAGAAGCCTGATATGGGGATGTTTCGCAGCCGAAGATGTTGGATACTTGACCAGAATTGATGTTCTCAATACTGGGCTATATGCGAGTATCCTACAAGATGAATTACTTCATATACTCGAGTACTATGGGTATGAAAAGGACAACATAGTGTTCCAGCAAGACAACGACCTGAAGCATATGTCAAGTTTGAAGAAATTATTCAATGATGATGAAGTAGAGTTGCTGTATTGGCTTCCACAGTCCCCAGACCTCAACCCAATCATACACTTGTGGGTAGAGTTGAAGCAAAAGCTGTTTTCATACCCAAGTGAGTCAAGCAGTATGCATCAACATTGGGAACGTGTAGAAGAGACCTGGGATCAGGTTTCGGTTGGGACATGCTTGAATGTGATTGAGAGCTCAGGATTCAGGCAGTGCTGAAAGCCAATTGTGGATTTACAAAATTCATAAAAATTAACATTTAGATTTTTAGGAGCAAAACTTTAACAGTGAGCTACATGAGTGGAATCTGCAAAACTAAGCAGATGCTAAATAGTTGCAAGTCAAATTTATGTACTGGGCTGTGGAGTCAGAAATTGAGCAGGCGCTTTTGCTTACTGACGCCCTCATACATGTCGCATGTTTAAATGATTAACTTTACTGTAGTAAAATGGTAACATCAGGCTTTTTATTATTTTATGATACAATAATCAAGCTATTTAGGTAGAACATACACTGACAATCAAAATGTTAACAATGTTTTGATCTTTTGACTTTCAGGCTCCATATCTTACCATCCACTACATGTACATGAGGCTACCATCATTTTATAGACCATCTTACCTGTCTTATACATAAATTTGACTTGCAAGTATTTAGCATCTGCTTATTTCTGCAGATTCTTGTCCTTGTTACAGTTTTGACCTAAAAATCAAAATGTGGGAATTTTTATTATTTTGTTAGTGTTTTGTAAATCTACCTTTTGCCTTTCAGCACTGCCTGAAACCTTCTGGGCACTCTCTGAATTAGATTCAAGCATGTCTTGACCAAAATCTGCTCCCATGTCTCCTACACATTTCCAATGTTGGTGCATACTGGACTCTGGTACGAATACAGATTTTTCTTCAACTCTACCCACAAGGGTTTGATTGGGTTGAGGGCTCGGGACTGTAGAGACCAATATAGCAACTCTACTTCATTGTCATTGAATCATTCCGTCTCCAACCATGATGTATGCTTCAGGTCGTCCAGCTGGAACACGGTCATCATTTTTCATATCCATAGTACTCAAGTGTATGAAGTAACTCCTCTTGTAAGATACATATAGCTCCGCATTGAGATCCACATCAATCCTGGTCAAGTATCCAATATCTTTGGCCGTGAAACATCCCCATATCAGGCTTCCTCCAACGAACCTGACAGGTTCTTCAATTTCTTGATCCATTTACCCCTTTTTTTCCTTTGATTCTTCCAAAACTATTTGCCCTATCAGAGCCCAGTTTATTGACCTTCATCTCATTGCGCCAAATCGTCCGTTTCCAATCTTCCATTTTTCATACTTTTTTTGCAAACTCGAGCCAATGCTTCATCACCTTTTTTTCGGGTCATCATTCCAGACCTGTGCAATGCATGGTGCTTGCGTGGACATCTGTGATCCCACTCTTACGAAGCCTACGAGTCACCTCCACTGCCGTGTTTCTTTTGCCCCAGAAATGACACCTTGTGATGAGCCGACTTGCTGATATTTTGCCTGGACATCCACCTCTTGGCTTTTCAGTGGATGGATAGATTTCATTTCATATTCCAGCTGTCATGGCCTCACATGGTCCAGTTTTGCAATTTTCTTGGCCCAGAGACTCTATCGATAAGCCGGATGATGCCGTGTCTCTTCTCTTGGGAAATCTTCATGGCTGCTCGAACTAGTGACCTTTCACTTAGGAATCTGCCTAATACTGAACTATTAGGGAATGAGAACCGGTTGTAATTTGTAGTATACAAGAAAAAAAAGCAAACCGGTAACAATCAAAAATGATTTGGTCGGTAAGGGGTTATACAAAATGTTGGCTCCTATTCGAAGTATGCTGTACAAAATAAAAAATCTACTTATTGGTTTAACGTTTGTTTGCTGGTTGGTCATGCTGTTTTCTAGCCTTGGGAGTTGTACAAGGATGGGAGACGAGCAGGGCTTAGCAGTGAGAGCAGAATATAGCAAAAAATAACTACCTGGGAATACAGGGCGAGGTGAACAGCCTGAAATGGGCATTAGCGATGCATGATGGAAACTGGTCTGCTACAGTGTGACAGATATTTTAGAAAAATTTAGCTTGTGGTGTTGGTGTTCCTGCAGCCTTTTAAAATTTCTTGTCTGAATTTGTTTATACTTGATGAGGGTTTTTTGTGTAATCTTTTTGGGTAATTGTCCAGAGGTGATAAAATGGTACTTTTGTTTATAATAGGGTTTCCTAAAGTACCGGTGTTTTTTACCATATGACCACTTGCATTTTTAGACTACATCCAGCTACCTCAGAATCAGTGGCTTGGGAGTGGAAGGTCCTGTCGGATGTGATGTCAGAAGAGGTACAGTACATGTGTTGGGGCATTTTATTTTTTTTATCATAGAGCTTATAAGTATGTGTCCATTTCTATTCCTTTCATTCTAAAGTGGATGGTAACAGAACAGTAAAGTGATTGCTACTTTTAGATACAAATGAACATGCCTACACTTTCAGGCCATTAGTAGGATTTCAGTGCATTAAGGTTCCCAGTCATGATCTGCTGATTTGCACAGATGAGCCGATCACCAGGTTCTTTTTCTATTGTGGAGGCTATCCATGGCCATGCAGGACATGGCTTGTCTTTCACGTTGCTCTTTATTTAGAATCATTAGGTTTTGGGGGGCCTTAATAGCACATCACAATAATTGGTCAAGAACACTGGAAGCTTTTAAGGGGTTTAGTACAAGGATAATACATGTAGAGGTGAAATCTAAAAAAACAAAAGGAAGTGCCTGACTAGTACTCTACGACACTTTACAATCTGCAGAAAAACAACATTGTGCGGTACACAGAGGCTAGCACTCTTGGAGTAAATCTTGTCCTCCTCTTAACTCCCTCTCTGAGACCGTATTTATTACCCCAGGATGTATTGACAGTTGTCTGTTTTAAGGACAGGTGTGACCTCCATTAATGTTCTTGAAGCCCTGCATGAAACCCACAAGGCATATGTTGATGGTCTTTCCAGACTGGTCAAACAAAGCAAACCATAGTCTGACAAACTGGTTGTTATCTCCTCCATTATTACCCTAGATGCAGTGTCTATTTTAAAACTTAAACCTGATGCTGTCCATTCCACTGTCGTAATCAAGCTGTATGCGGTAAGGGTGCTTTCACACAGGCCGTTGTTGATGCTTTTTTGGATGCATTTTTTTTTTTGTGCAGAAAGGCACAAAAATTAATGCTCTACATTTCTGCACAAAAAACGCACCAAGAAAATGCACTTTGTAAAAGCACCTTAATTCTGTTGAATTTGGTGCTGGTATATCCTTAAAATAAAGAGGGGGGGTGGGGTATATATGATCATACAGTACAAAGATTTTACTACTGTCTAGTAGCAACATATATTCGCTATTGTGCCCTATTGCATCCTGCTTAACTTTTGGTTGACCCACACCCTGAGAAGGCACCCCCACACCTTGTGGAGGCTGATCCTAAATGATCTGGTCACATGGCAACCAAATTTATTGGATATGGCATGAAACGCCAACATCCGCTCCTGAAATTCAAGGGCCATCGCAGTAGGAGGGGAGATGATGGTTAAGAAGTGATCCACAGTAATGGGTCTTGTAACTAATAGCAGTTAGGGCTAGAGTAACACAGTGTAATTTACCTCCAGAGAAATACACCGTATAGTACACAGGGACAACCTCTGATTTTTGCTGCATATGTCCCTTGTCTCTACAAGCAGATTTTACCCTATTTTAAGGATACAGATTAGCCCTGTCAGAGGTAATCCAGCTCCTGATGTGGTTTCTTTATGGAAAAGCTGCAAATGCTTTAATTGATGCACTCTCTGTGTTGGTGCTGCACCATGTGACCCAATGATATGTATTTCCATTCATATAATTTTTTCATGTGCATTTTGATGCATAAAACTCCTGTTTGGTCCAGCAAATGTATATAAATTGTAGGCAAAATGACCACAGGATTTTGCTGCTGCTTTCTTTTTTTTTTTTTTTTTTTTGGGGATCAGACTGCTACTACTAGTTCTGGAAGAAGTTGAACCTGATTGACTAGTGCCCTGGCAATTAAAGGGGTTTCCTCACCACATTGATTTAGCCTTCTATCCTTGTGCACTGCTGTTGGTACCCATCCATTACCATTGCCCTTTAACAGGTTCATCTAGAAATAGCAGAGCTGAAACGTCCATTACAGCTGTAGAACCGCCCACAGCCTGAGCAAGAAGTGGGAGCCTGAAGTTGACTGTGAAGAGCAGGCTCTGTAAAACAGCCAGATGCAAAACCCCTTTAAGTAATTTGATGCAAAACTGCTCGCATATTATAGTTGTAATTTTTGTCATTCAGGAACACCAGACTTGTCCCCTGTTCCTCCAGTACGTGGTACAAACCTTAGACGATGACTTCCACCTCTGCTTACAAAGTCGAAATCTACATAAATCTCTGTGTAAATCAATGTTGTCTTGTAACAACAGCTTTGGTAATGTCAAGTAAGTGCCACCCACACATTTTGAGGCTAGGAATACTTCAAGGTTTTCTATCTCTACTGAACTTAGAAAATGGACACCATCAAAAATAGATAAGGAGTCCTGATTGATATGTGACAAAAACATCAACGCATAAAAGCTACACATGAATTGCACTTTCAGTAATTTTTATTAGAGAATCCAAATATAACACCAACTCCACAAACTGATATTACATCCCGATCCTGCAAAAAGGAGAAAATGCACAAAGGGATAAATCTATTACACTGCTATAAAAAGGAGAATCGTCACAATCTACACTAATGTTCAAAAGTTTGGGGTCACTTAGAAATTTCCTTATTTTTGAAAGAAAAGCAGTTTTTTTCAATGAAGCTAACATTAAACGAATCAGAAATGCACTCTATACATTGTTAATGTGGTAAATTACTATTCTAGCTGCAAATGTCTAGTTGTTAATGCAATATCTACATAGGTCTATAGAGGTCCATTTCCAACAACAATCACTCCAGTGTTCTAATGGTACATTATGTTTTGCTAACTGTGTAACAAAGCTATTGGATATTTTGAAAACCCTTGTGCAAGTATGTTAGCACAGCTGAAAACCGTTTTGCTCCTTTTGAGCTGGTTGAGAATCTGGAGCATTACGTTTGTTGGTTCGATTAAACTCGCAAAATGGCCAGAAAAAGAACTTTCATGTGAAACTCTACAGTCTATTCTTGTTCGGAGATGAAGGCTATTCCATGTGAGAAATTTCCAAGAAACTGAAGATTTCCTACAACGGTGTGTACTACTCCCTTAAGAGGAGAGCACAAACCGGCTCTAACCAGAGTAGAAAGAAAAGTGGGAGGCCCCGCTGCACAACTGAGCAACAAGACAAGTACATTAGTCTCTAGTTTGAGAAATCGACGCCTCACAGGTCCTCAACTGGCAACTTCATTAAATAGTACCCGCAAAACGCCAATGTCAACGTCGACAGTGAAGAGTCGACTCTGGGGTGCTCCTCTTCAGGGCAGAGTGGTAAAGAAAGCCATATCCGAGACTGGCTAATAAAAGGAAAAGATTAATATGGGCTAAAGAACAGACATTGGACAGAGGAAGATTGGAAAAAACGTGTTATGGACAGACTAAACGAAGTTTGAGGTGTTTGGATCACACAGAAGAACATTTTTGAGACGCAGAACAACTGAAAAGATGCTGGAAGAGTGCCTGACTCCATCTGTCAAGCATGGTGGAGGTCATGTGATGGTCTGGGGTTGCTTTGGTGCTGCTAAAGTGGGAGATTTGTACAATGTAAAATGTATTTTGAATAATGAAGGCTATCACTCCATTTCGCCATGCCATACCCTGTGGACACGCTTGATTGGAGCCAATTTCATCCTGCAACAGGACAATGACACAAGCTGTTGTGGGAACAGCTTGACCGTATGGTACGCAAAAAGTACCCATCAAGTCAATCCAACTTGTGGGAGGGGCTTCTTGAAGCATGGGGTGAAATTTCTCTAGATTACCTCAGCAAATTAACAGCTAGAATGCCAAAGTTCTGCGATGCTGTAATTGCTGCAAAGGGAGCAGAAAATTATTATTTCAAATAAAAATCGCCATTTCTAACCTCGTCAATGTCTGGACTATATTTCTATTCATTTCGCAACTCATTTGATAAATAAAAGTATGAGTTTTCAGGGAAAACAAATTGTCTGTGCGACCCCAAACCTTTGAACGGTAGTGTAAATTAGCAGTGACTACAAAGAGGATTAGGATGAAATAAAGGGTCAGAAGTTTGGAATCTTTAATCAACCGTGCCAAAAGTGTAGAGTGCAGATCAATGCAGCTATATCTCCTTTAATAAAATGAATCCCCAAGTTGGGGGGGGGGGGGGGGGGGCGAGGCTTTACTTATTTTAAAGTGCCTTGGATTCCAAGGTGCTGTACAAGAGAGGGGGGTTACAATTTTAGGGTATGATTCCCCCTCCCCCTGCCATAGTATTACAATACAACTTCTATTTTAGCAGAGTGCAGTTGTGTGTATGATCAGCATGTGCTAGTTTTTATTCCTTACCACCCTTGCCACCACACTGAAGTTCTGTATGCCCCCTCGATGTGGTGATTACAATGGTCTTAATGGACGCCTGCAACTCCAGGCCATTTAATTGACTGACCTTCAAAAGAATTTCATCTGCTCTTTGTGCATGGTAATAGGTTATTGCTTATAAATGACAGCTAATACTGTAATCTAGGCACCAAGTAATGAGTTCTGCTGCTGCTTTTTGTCATTTGGGACATTAGTGCATGGTGGTTTTTGGTGGAGTGTGTGTTACTAACCCATTTGTCATTTGTTGTAGACAAGTTATTCACTGGCTAATAGATGCTGTGAAACAGATATCTGAAACTGGGCAGGACTCCATATCACAGTGTAGCCTACAAAGGTACGATCTGTGTCATGTATCCTCCCTTTTTTTTTTCCCCTTATATTCATAGTTTACTAATGTATATGTAACAGTTTTTTTTTTTTTTTTTTTTTTTTCTCCTCTTGTTTTTGTCATCCAGGGAAGTCTGTCTTTTACAGCGTATGATTTTCATAGCAGTGGAAGTGGATAACAGTCCTACAATAAACTCCAATAGGATAGCAGATTACATATTTCCCTACGTGACAGTCCTAAACACAAGGGAGCAGAGGTATTTACATTTTAATTCTTTTACCACTATGTGTATACGTTTTTAGCCTTAGAAAAAGATTGTGGGAATAGTCTGCTGCCACATATAGGTGACACGAAGCAAAAAAAGTGAAAGGTCCTTACAGCATCTTATACCTGTGCTGCAGACACAAAGCTAATCCGTGTCGGTCTGAATTTTTTTTTATATTTTTGTTTTTCTCTTGCGGGTGGTAATGGAGGTCTCTCTTGGCACCATTCAGGGGGCTCTTAATTGTTACATGCCACTTCAGGAATACCCCTGCCACCCACCCCCAAAAAAAGTGCCAAGAAAACAGCAAGGTACTGCTTCCTCCCCATTGGTCACCTATGCCTTTTCCTGAGATCTGCACATGGCAGTAGGCCCTTTCCATCCACCATGCCTTATTGTTATGGTATGTTCACATGGCGTGTTGGATCCGTTTTCCATTGCACGAAAAACTCATTGAAAACGGCATCCAAAAAAACGCATCTGCAAATCTGTTTTTCAATGCGTTTTCTTTCAAATTACATTCAAGTTTTAATCCAATGCGTTTTTTGGATGCGAAAAGTGCATAAAAAAAAAGTACCCAAAAGTGTGTTGCGGTTTTGGGTCCATTTTTCAGGCTCCAAAAAACACACTCCATTGTTTCCTATGGGGATTTCACTTGCGAAAAACGCAAGTAGAATTTGAAATGACCATTCTTTAAACTGATCCGAAAACCACATCGACAAGATGCAAGTAAACGCGCATCGGTGATCACTCGTCTGAACAGCGATGCGTGTTTTACATTGAAAGCAATGGAAATCACGCTGCACATTTAGATGCGTTTTTAGGGTCTGAAAAACATACACCAACTCTTGCAGCCTGTAGTAAGCAGCTGACAGAATGGTGGCTTTGTTTTATACATTGTGTGCAGAAGGCGGCTATCTGCACTTTACGTACCTATGGGCAGTATTGTAATTACATCATGGGTTCTCCCTTTCACTTTGCATTCTTGTTATTACAGGCCACAGGCTAGTAATAAGTGGCTGACAAGATGCTGGTTAATACGTTTATACATTGTGTGAGAATGCTCTTGTCTGTCCTTTATGTACCTATGAAGCATAAACTACAGCCGCTCCCCTTGGGCTACACACTAATTTCTGCATCAGTTTGGCCAGTATTTCCATACAAGCAGAACGGTTGTGCAGAGCTGCCAGATGTACTTTCAGAGCTCTCTATAGCTGAAACATTTGGCCCCTTGACCCATTACCAGTTCCTATTTTGCACCATATCATGGACCCCTTTTTTTAAAAAAAAAAAAAAAAATTGGGATCCAGGCTGCTGCAGTTATGGAGTGCAGTGTAGTATCTGCTTGTACAACTCTGGCATGTCACTAATATGGGCTCCTGACCAGTCCCCAAAGCAGGCAGTCCTTTCCTCCTTACGCCTTTGCTGGGCAGTCTTTATCGTCATCCAGTTCCCTCTTTCTTATGTTGGAGGAAGCTAGGAACTGCTCTCTACATTCTGCATTACGACTTCTGTTTTCATGCCTTTTTCTCCAGGATGTTTTTGTCTCGGATAGCATCTAGTGTCCTGCACCACAAGTAAATTTCTCCTTTGTTGACTTGAATGTTTTTCCACGGTTTCTGTGGTGGTCCTCTGGCCACTGCCATCAAGCCACTGCTTTTTTAGGTAATTTGAGCCGTCATCTTGTCTTCTCTGTTAACCCTCTATTACATAGGGTTCAGGTTTGCATCCTGTTATATTTTGCCTGCTTGCAAAGTTCTGCAAACACATGCTTTAGCTGTCCTAGGTAGTCTTTCCTTCCCCTGAGGACCGCTTTGGGAGCTCCCACAGTCTTCTGTGTCCCCTAATGACGGGAGTAAGAAAACAGGATTTTTATGTTACTGTAAAATCCATTTCTCGCTCTGTACATTGGTGGACTCCTCCCACCCCATTTATCATGCTGGTCTTGACTGTGTAGGTTCCACTTCCACAGGGTGACTTTTTTTTTTTTTGAGTGCTTTATGGGGTTATCTTAATACCATTTAACTAACAGTTATCATTAGTCTACTGTATTTTGTCGTGTGTGGTAAACAATCTTTTATGTAGCAATGTTTACATTTCCAAACTGGTAAATGTTCTTAAATTTTCACAACATTTTGGCATGTATCACAATAACTTCATTGACCAAAATGTATTACTAACTTAACTTAAATCACAATATGGCACATTTACTATAATAGGCAATTACACCAAAATTACTGGTGGACATGCTTTAAACCCTATTCATGGTGTGGGTGTGCGTGCATGGGTTGTGTGGTGTTTTTTTTGTTTTTTTTTTAAATACGGTTTTCTAGACACTTCTGCACTTCGCTTGACTAGAATCATGATGTTTGTGAAAGGGCGTGGTGTAGCATGCAATGCTGTGTGGCAAAAAATGCTCAAATTTTGGTGCAATTAGTGGTAGAAAGTAAGCCAACTAATAGAAGTTGTAAACTTTAGCTTAGACTGTCCTAAACCAAATTTATCAGTACTATGATAGCCAGTGCGAACTTATACTTAAATATGGCACCTTTGTCTAGTGTGGGACAATATTGATAAATCTGCCCCAAAGTTTCACAAGAAGTCTCAATTGCATGGATAGGTAAAAGTATTTAAAGGTTATTCACAGCTAGTGACACACATTTTAGATTTGAAAAATA
Organism: Phyllomedusa bahiana; assembly: GCA_025379985.1. Taxonomy (NCBI): domain Eukaryota; kingdom Metazoa; phylum Chordata; class Amphibia; order Anura; family Hylidae; genus Phyllomedusa; species Phyllomedusa bahiana. The sequence continues at coordinate 199,691 of JAODAL010001566.1, read as the reverse complement.
GGGCCTTGGTGGGAAGGTCAAAACTGGCTATGGCGGTAAGGACTTAAAACTAAGATCTACACCCAGGTCTTGAGCTAGAAATTTATTTACAAATTAGCAGGGTGTTGCCATTCTCTGTTAGAAATGATTAGACAAGGTCAAACTGGGCAGGGACAAACCTCCAATTTGCCACACCCAGGTGACAAATTGGTAATTTTTAGACTGCGTAACAGACGGACAGCATGACGGTGATAGAAGAGAAGATGCTTCAGAATGGAAATACAAGTATTTATTAAAACTGATTTAGCAGAAACGGCATTGTCCTTTTTCATAAAAGAAAAAAAAAATTAAACCAAAAGTCACAACCTGTGGCAAGAGGAAACCTATGATGTGTTTGGTTCTATTCACAACCTCATGTAAGGCTCTCTCGGGGCATGTTCAAACAACGTATTTTCAGGGTGTACTGCGGGCGCATTACAGTGCAATTATGTGCTGAAGTATGCCCTGCAAATATGGTAAAATAGCACTCTGAGGGTGCACAGTGCATGCCAGGGCAGAATAGCACCCAAAGTGACATTTCGCTACTTTCAGGCTAGTATCTGCCAGGGAAAGTTTAGGAGGCCAGGCCCTAACGCTGTTGAAAGTATGCGCTGGCTAGCGTGTATTTTCAACAGCAGAAGTATAGCGGCATGCTCAGGTGCATGCCACTATGTCGTGTGAATTCATCCTTACAGCTTGCTCAACTGTTTTGATTGGGTCCCTTGTAGTTTTCCTTTCCTTACAAGTTCTGGTTGGAAACCTCCATCAACAAAAATCCATCTAATGTAGGATGGTCAAAAAATACTGAAACACTAGCTCCATGCTCATTTCTTTTAAATATGAAAGGAGAGGAGATAGGAACTGGCTGCCTAATAATTTTTTTTGTACTCTAATACATGTGACCTGCTAGAAATAGTGCTGTACGCCATCCCATGTCATTTAGGGTAACAGTTTCTGAGGCACTTCGCTCTACATCTTGAAATACTACACCAGCCACAGCCTGAAAAAGGGCTTGATAGTCCGAAACATTGCTACTTCTGATGGTGTTTTTGATATGGGATAAATCTTGAATTTTTACCTTTTTCACCACATTAGGGTGCCCATTTCTCCAAAATCTTATACACTGTTCAAGAAATAAAGGGTACACTTAGTGGTTCTGTAGGTGGTAACCACAGACCATTTTTCTGTTCTCATCCTTTGGTTGTTGCTTTGGTAACTCTTGCATTTTGTCATTGCTCTCATCCCTAGAAGTAGCATGAGGCGGTGTCTGTAACCCACAGAAGTTGCTCAGGTACTGCAGCTTATCCACAATGGCACAGTAATGCGATCTGTGGCAAGAAGGTTGGCTGTGTCTGCCTAGTGTACAGAGCATGGAGCAGACATCAGGAGATGAAGAGGGGCTGTAGGAGGGCAACAACCCAGCAGCAGGAACACTACCATCTCTTTTTTGCAAGGAGGAGCAGTGCCAGAGCACTGCAAAATGTCCTCCAGCAGGCTACAAACAGACTCCATGAGGGTGGCATGAGGGCCTGACTTCCACGAGTCAATGTGTGCTTACAGCCCAACACCATACAGGGTAATTGGCATTTGCCATAGAACACAAAGATTGGCAGATTCAACATTGGTGCCCTGTGATCCTCACGGATAACAGCAGATTCACACAGCACATATGACAGTGTGGAGATGCTGTGGAGAACCTTCTGCTGCCTACAACATGCTCCAGCATGACCAGTATGGCAGTGGGTCAGTAATGGTGTGGGGAGGCATTTATTTGCCTAGCACATGGAGAGCTGTGTGGCCTTCCAGAGGTACCCTGCCTGCCATTGGGAACTGGGATGAGATCCTCAATCCCATTGTGAGACCATATGAAGGTGCAGTGGGTCTAGATTCCTTTTGATGCAAGACAGTGCTAGGCCTCATGTGGCTGAGGTGTCAGCAGTTCCTGCATGATGAAGGCATTGATGCTATGGACTGGCCTGTTCCCCAGACCTGAATCCAGTTGATGACATCTGGGACATAATGTCGTCCATCCACTCTTCCATCCACCGACGTTGCACCACAGACTGTCCAAGAGTTGACCGATGCTTTAATCCAGGTCTGTGAGGAGATCCCTCATGAGAACATCTGCTGCCTCATAAAGAGCATGCCCAGGTGTTTTAGGGAGGTCATACAGGCAGGTGGAGGTCACACACTACTGAGCCTCCTTTCCTTGTCTTGCGGCATTTCCACTGAGGTTGGAATAGCCTGAAATTTAGATTTTCAACTTTTGATTTTGAGTATCATTCCAAAGTCAGACCACCAAGGAATATTAAGTTTGCTTTTCATTGATCATTTTTGTTTTATTATTCTCAATGCATTCTACTATGTAATGATTAAAGAATGGCAACTTGAATATTTTCATTTGAGATCTAAGATGTGGTATTTTAGTGTTGCCTTTTATTTTTTTTGAGCAGTGTATTTTTGTACTATTTAAGCTCTTTATTTTATTTTTTTATAGAGAGATGTTCTTTAATAGTACAGAAAATATACTACTTCGTGCAAAGATTCTGGAGTTAATCTTCCACCATAGCTGTCCATCGCCTCCACCACCAGACCTCTCCCTTTGTTTTAGTAAAATACTCTACTTCATTGGCAAGTCTACACTACAACTGGAGAATCAGGTGAGCCCTGAAATATATGATCTTTAAATTACTATCTATATAATTGTGTTAACCAATTTTAGTCTTTCCATGTCATCTGTCATGTTCTGCAGGTTGGTTTTCACTCTGGCCATTGAGCCCAAGAATAGACTGACAGACATTTTGGTCTGTAGAGATGTCTTAGCACGTCCTCATTATTGGAAGATTTGGCAGATTCCACCTTACCACACGATTTATCAAATGTAGAGATTCTAGTAGCAGGCAGGAGGGGTACAGTTTTCAATAAGCTATCCATATCTCAATGGTGTAAAATATCCATTATTAATGTAGGCTGGTTTTTAGTTGAGATTTGATGTTGTGCTGTCCAGTGCAACAGTGCAAGCAAGGTGCCTGACCCTGTAATCATGTATAAAAATCTTATTTAAACTTAATTTAAAAAAAATATCCTGTGGTGTTTGACCTTTTTTAAAAGGGGTTTTCTCATCACTGTTTTACAGACTGCTCTTTTTAGCCAGCTTCAGACTTGTGCTTCCCGACTTGAGCTGATATGCCAAACACTGCTGTAGAATCACCCACAGTCTAACAGGATCAGCTAGAAAGAGTTAAAGGGGTTGTCTTGCTACAATGATTGGGTTTTAATTAAAAGATCTTTAAAAAACAAGCAGCTTTGCAATATATGTTCATTACAAATGTCCTACTGATTTTGAGTTATCCCTGGTAGTAGGAGTGCATCAGCTTCTCAAATCACTATAGCGGCCGACCTGTTTTTTATCTCACTGGCTGTCAGTGTTGGTGACTCATCTGTTTCTGAATACAGGTCAGAGCACAGAGCCCCTCCCGCACAGTATGCTTCTGTAGGGAAGGGAGGGGGAGGGCTCTGGCTTCTGTGTCTGTGTGGATTAACCCTGTGTGTGCCTGCTCCCTCCTGATCTCTACACAGATTGAGGAGAGGTGAGGCTGATCTGTAGTCAGTAGATGTGACAGCAGTGAAATGTGTTACTATAATCCCAATGTGTCTGTGGAGCTTTGACTATACTAATAGAACAGATCAGGGGGGCATGTGAACGGTTCATATCCCTCCATGCTCTGCTGTATTAGTGACACATCCTGATTATAGTAACACACTTCACAGCTGCCCTGTGTCTGTTCTGATGGGAGGACAGTGTTTGTGTTTGTTGCTTGAGATGTCTGGAGATTTGTATGCTAAGCAGGGGGTATAGGAACACTTGCATCCCCCTGCTCTGCTATTAGCATACAGAGGTTCACAGACCTCTCCACACTCATAGTTCAGCCCTCTCCCTGCTGTCTCCTGACTCTGTACAGCTGATGCAGCAGATCTAGGCAGGCACACACAGGGTTAACTCTGGCAGCAAACCCCCTCGTTCTCCCCCCTGCTGTATAGAAGTTACTGCAGTCAGAGGAGGAGAGCTGTCTGTGTGCTGGGGGGGAAGGGGGAGGAGAGGAGGCAGACAAGAAGCACGCCCCTGAATTCAGAAATCCTTTGCTGCCAGACACATTGAAGTAGGCTGAAAGCCTGTAGTGAGACAACTCCTTTAAAGATACATTGGTAATGAGGAGTTGTAATATATAGGTTAATAATATAGGGTTAAAGTTTGTCTGTAATATAAATAGACAAGCTCCTGTGCTAAAGAGAACACGGGGAGTGATCTCGCCATCCTGGCCAGTGCAACTAGAGCAGAGAGGTGGTTGGTAACCTAGGAAAGCTGGTGTATACAAGTAGGAGATACCCTGTTTCCCCGAAAATAAGACCGTGTCTTATATTAATTTTTGCTCCTAAAGATGAGCTAAGACTTATTTTAAGGGATGTTTTTTATTTCTATAAACAATAATTCACATTTATTGTTGAACAAAACATCAACCTGTATTATGCTGATGTTTGTGATGAAATCACTACAGTATATTAAGCAGCCGAACTCAGAATTACATAAAAAAAAAATGCACTATGTCTTATTTTTGGGGAAACGGGGTAAAAACTGTTCTAACTCTGAAAGGAAGCAAAATCAGAACAGTATATTTGGTATTAGTCGTTATCTACATTTTCCCTACATGTTTGAAGCTAATCGATGTGGTGAGAACTCCTTTTAAAGTTGCCAGTTGTAACATCTAGCTCCTGTAATATGCCTTTCATTATCATTTCCTTACAATGCTTCTACTTTGTTGCAGGGTCCAGAGTGGCAAAGATGGGATGAAATGCTGCATCATATAATTACACTTTGCCTGAGTTTACAAACTATTATAACAGGTACATGGTTATGTTGTGAAACGGGTAATCTGACCTGTATATGTTTATCAGAAAGAATACTGTTCTTTTAGACTGGATTTATATATGTCCCAAATCCCCCCCCAAAAAATACACCAATATTTCTTAATTATTTTAGAAAAAAAAGGAATGATTGCTTCATGCATTGAAGTCGGGTTGGGGCATATGCAGCAAATATCCTGAGAATACAGCCATGGTATAATAAACTTAATAAAATAGAGACAAAGTGGAAAATGGGGACAGGGTTGACCATACTACTTTTGGATAATATGGTCAGTAAATATTTGTTATAAGACTAGGCACTGTGAAAACCTGAGGGGACCTACAGTATCATTCTTGGTACTGGAATAGTAAGGCTATGTTCACACGGTGTATTTGCAGACGATTCGCCAGCAATACGCCTTGCGAGGGCATTGGCCATAGACATTCTACCAGCGGGCTATACGCGCTAGTAATTACATGTCCTTATTCCCACCTCCGGCGTATTCGCCGAGCAGGGAGAGGAGACGTAATCCATAGTTTTCTATGAGAACTGTGGATTACTGTAATGACTAGGACGTATTCCAGCTGGAATTTGCACACTCCGGCGCGTAATTACGGACTGAAATACGTCCCATTTTAAGCCGTGTGAACATAGCCTTAGTGTGCGCGCTCAAGTGTATGTGTCTGACCCACACGTAGAAAAAACAATCAAAAGGATTTAAAAAAAAAAATAAAAAATCTTAAAATCCATATTGTATCAAGTCTTGTAACAACTTAATTTTTAAAGAATGAGAACCACTGAGGAAGCCTAGAAGACAACCACCCTCTCCCCCATTGTGAAGGGGATTTTAAGGACAAATTCCTCGCAAGGTCCTGTAGGATGTAAAGATTAGAATTTGAAACTCTACAAAAATGACATTAGCAAAATACTTCATCTAGACTATGACCATTTAAGCCTAGCCTTAACAGAACTTGAGAAAATGTTTTAGTGGAAACACTTTGCCAACATTGTAACCTTATCAGGGGGGAAAAAAAAGCTGAGGTCACAATATTTTCCTTTAGAAATTTTTTTTTCTTTGACAATAAGTTCACATGGCGTATTTGTGGGCTGTACTTTTGGGGCGTATGATTACCTGGCGGTTTCCCCGACGCTTAGTACGCGCCGGGAGAAAGTTGACATGCCGCTTTCCCGGGAAAAAGAAAAGTGAATGGGGGCCGGCGCAGAGTGCTTTAGATGCACTCATAGTACATGCCACTATATGCTGACATTGTCATCTGAACATACCCTTAGACTTCTGGTGGATTCTGTGTTTGATGGGGCTCAAGGTTCTTCAGATTTAATTCAGGATGGGGTCAAGCGTTAGTACGTTCAAGTGATGGGTCTACCTACTAAACTTCCTCCCATTATTGAAAGCTATAATGGTTAGTGAAACCATTTCCTTAGTAATGGTGTGTACTCAGTTGACACTTAATGCTCTCCATTAGTTATGTCTTCTACATACCCAAGAATACAGAAGTGTTAATCCATAACCAGGATTTTATACATGTCATAAAAAAGGATTGCCTAGCACACTGGCTTTTAGAACCCCCACTGTCGGAGAATATATCCAAGTTAACTGACTTATTACACTTTAAAAGGAGTCTGTTAAGAGGTGCAATTAACAAATTTGAGAAATGTTTGGCTTTGGAGAGACCCCCTAGGATTTGGCTCCAGGAAACTCTTGAGGTAAAGATTAGGGTTGCTATATAGTAGCTTTCCTCCCCTTCCCCCATTCCTACATGCAGGTAAGATTGGCAAAAACTTAAAGGCTCGATGGGTGACACTAAGGCAACTACGGCAGAATTCTGATACAATTTGTGACCAAATAATGGTGTGCATGGTTTGCACCGCAATAGCACCCATAGGCAGGGTTCACACCTAAATACTTGCGGGACGTATTTCGCCCCGAATTTACACCTTGTACGCCGGGGGGGGTTGGGGGGGCCCACAGCCTGCGGCCCCATAGAAATTCATTATCCACGGCACGTATATGTGAATAATTGACATGTCATTTTCTCCCCGCTTGCTGTATTGTGCGAGCGGGGAGAGGAGACGTAATCCATAGTTCTCTGAGAACTGTGGATTACCGTAATGACTGGGACGTATCTTGCCCCTATTTTACGCAGTATGGCGAGAAATATGGGGTGAAATACATCCCATTTTAAGCCGTGTGAACATAGCCATAAGAAGCAGGCCTGAAAGAGTTAATGATCAGCTAAAGTGTTCAGCTTTTTTTTTTTCTCCTTTTTCAGCAGGCCATACAATACATGGTGTAAATTTTAACATACATTTCTACACCAGTGCTTGATTTCATACTGCATTGGTCACTGTGTATTTGTATAAGCATGTGCTAAACCAGGCACATCTCATAAAACTGTAATATTTCGTATTGCTGATGGGAAGAACACAATACACAGCATCACAAGTCATAACCACCATAACTAGTTTTCAGACAATCCTATAAAAACTGACAATTTTACACTTCTGTGACCAGAACCACCCAGAAAGAAGGACCATCAAGCAATCCTCACTACTTGCTATTAGAGCTCACAGAAGGGAAGACAAGGAAAGTAATGTACATAGGGGAACTTTATTAAATTCAGATTAGTGTGGGTTCACACTGTTAAGGGCTACATTTTGAGATATTGGTCGCAGTACCTGAAAAAAGTAACTGTGCAGACACTGTGACGCAGCTCTGTAGGCCCAATAGAAAATAATAGAGCAAACATAACCCACACAGAGCTACTTCTGCTCTGTCTATTGCGGGACTCAATAGAGTAGTCTACTATGTTGCATCCCACAGCAAAAGTGTGCGCCATCAGGACATTGAGCAAATTTATACCACCGAGAGCTACATATGCTATATTATTCTGTATTGATATGCCAGGGGACCTATTCTTCACTGTACCCCGACAGATACCTCAAACGGCCATTAACGTAGTTTGAACCCACACTAATAGGTGCATATTGCTTGTTTATGTGAGAGGTTTATGGTAGTGTCCCTTTTATTGCACCTCTCAACTTAACTTTTAATGGGGTTATCTGGGAGTTTAATAATTTTGGAGAATACTATAAACAGCATTTATATTCAAAAGTATAAAAATATTTCACTATCTTCATGTCTGGTTTTTTGTTTTTTTTTGCCTCATTCATTTATCATAAGGTCAGTGAAACTTCCTGGTTGTGGAAGTGTCAGTAGTTCTGCGGCTATTTCCTACAAGTCACAGAATCCCTTACAGTTACAATCTAGGACTTCTCTGCACCTCGCCTAAGCCCGCCCCTCCTCCCCCCAAATCCTCCTAGCACGGTTCTTTATCCTTCTCAGACATGTACACCTCATGTCCCTCATCTCTACTCCAGTTCACTCCCTGGTTGACTGCGGCAGGTTGTGTATAGTACAGTCACCATCAGTTTTGTAACATGGTAAAAAGACATTCTTTCCTCCGCCTATAATTTTATGTAATGCATGTACAAATGTATATAATTGTGGTTTATATATTTCTATGTATGTGCTCTACATACCACACAGCAGGTACACTGCTATCCCATCATTGTAACTGATTGCTATGGCGAATGTGGCATCACCAAGCTTTACTGTACACTGGATAGCCTATCTAGCATCCAAGAAAGGGGGGTGACGTCACATCCCCCACAGCAATCCGTTTTTGATAATTGGAAAGCTGTGTGCCTGTTGTCAGGGATGTGTCATCCTCTCTGCACACAGTGATGTTAGGATAGCATCTCATAATGCTTTACCATGGCACCACTACTGTATAAAGAGCAGTAGGCAGATTTTTTTCTGGACTACTGCTGGATAACCACAGAGGTTCTAATACACATTCAGTCATGAATCAAACAATGCCAGGCTTCTGACCATTTCCTCCTATCAGAAATAGAGTGCACAATAATGAAGGCAGCTAGACTCTAACAGTAATGAGTCACTATGGACTGTATGTGTATAACACCCCCCCTACAGCTCTGTACTGAATGATTCCTGTCAGCACCTCTGTTTACATAGTGACGGAGTCGCTATATGCAGCCTAGTTCTTCTCTGCTCAGGGTATACCCACTACAGGGGAGTGTTTCTAATACTACACATCTCTTCCTAAACACTTTTTTTTTTTTTTTTTTTTGCGCAGTGTTATGGGTGTGAGATGAGGAAGAGGAGGGTGGTTTTGTTTTTTGAAACACTTTAATGGCCAAACATGAAGTTTGTCAGTAAGGCCGAATTTACCTAATTTGTGGCATCCATTAAAATAACATGGAAAAGATACCATGGAGGGCGATGGAGATTCATAAGGCAAAGGTAGTTCAAGGTGGACTACATTTGCCCGATTTACTAACCAAATAGGCTTTCTGCATTTGACACAAGTGTGTTCTAACATACTTTGTTTTGATGCCTAAACGCTATACTAAAGATTCTTTTTAGGGCAAATATAGTCCAAATTGGACTATGACCTCGCCCTTTGCTGGGGCCATGATCAGATTTTTTTTTTTTTTTTTTATGGTGTACAAATAAATACAATGAATAAGGCCTTATAAGTTACCAAAATAAAACACTGGGATCTCTCAGGTGGCTTGTTCTGCTGATTAACTGTAACTTTATAAAGCCTACGTCTATTGTTAAAGGGGTTGTCTCACTACATTGATTTGTCCTGGTTTCATTTTGAATTCAGGGTCGTGTTTACTGGCTTCTACTAGGCTGCAGTAGAGGCCAGGTCTGTAGCTATAGCAACCAGTGCTGCCAGCCTATCAGGAGAGATCAAACAGGTATGTAGCTATAGCAACCTGAGGAGCTGATGCAGCCCATACGAGATATCTAGAAATAGGTAGAACATTGTTAATGGACATATATTGCAAAGTGACTTGTTTTTGCAAGATCATTAACATAAAAAGCAATCGTTGTAGTGAGACAACCCCTTTAACTCATTATTAAACAATTGTTCCATAGAAATCCAGGAGTAAAAAGCAGAGAAAAGTGCAGAAGTTGAATTCCTCCCTGTCGTGTTGGGCTATGTTCACATGAGTTATTTGTGGGAGGTATGTTACAAAGGGATCTGGATAAGTTGGAGGCCTGGGCAGAGAAATGGCAGATGAGGTTTAACACTGATAAATGCAAGGTTATGCACATGGGGAAGAGAAATCCATTACATGATTACATGTTAAATGGAAAAGCACTGGGTAAAAGTGACATGGAGAAGGACTTGGGGAATCCTGGTGGACAGTAAACTTAATTGTAGCAGCCAGTGTCAGGCAGCAGCAGCCAAAGCAAATAGGATCATGGGGTGCATTAAAAGGGGCATAGATGCACATGATGAGAACATTATTCTCCCATTATACAAGTCACTGGTTAGACCACACATGGAATATTGTGTACAGTTTTGGGCACCAGTGCACAGGAAAGACATTGTAGAGCTTGAACAGGTACAAAGGCGGGCAACAAAAATAATAAAAGGACTGGGTGGACTACAGTACACAGAAAGATTGGCAAGATTAGGGTTATTTAGTTTAGAGAAAAGAAGGCTTCGGGGGACATAATAAATATGTTGAAATACATCACAGGTCAATATAGAGATCTCTCCCAGGATTTATTAATACACAGGGCTGTATCTAGAACAAGGGGGCATCCTTTACGTCTTGAGGAACGAAAGTTTCTACATAAACATAGAAAGGGATTCTTTACTGTAAGAGCAGTGAGACTATGGAATTCTCTGCCAGAGGGACTGGTCATGGTGAATTCAATAACCGAGTTCAAAAAGGATTTGTATGCGTTTCTGGAGCGTAATATTATAATAAGTTATAGTGACTAGTATTCAGGAGAGGCTTCATTGATCCAGGGATTTTTCTGATTGCCAGATTGGAGTCAGGAAGGAATTTTTCCCTAAAATGAGGACAATTGGCTTCTACCTCATTGGGGGTTTTTGCCTTCCTCTGGATCAACACCTTAGCACAACACCTTAGCACAACAGGCTGAACTAGATGGACGACTTGTCTTTTTTTAGCCTTACAAACTATGAAACTATGAAACTATGTTCAGGTACCTTTCAGTGAAATTACGCACCGAAATACGCCCCGAACAAAACGTCATGTGACCATACAGTGAAGGAAATATTTATTTGATCCCTTGCTGATTTTGTAAGTTTGCCCACTGCCAAAGATCTGAAAAGTCTATTTTTTAAGGGTAGGTTGATTTTAACTTTGAGAGAATATCAAAAATAAATTCCAGAAAATCACATTGTATAAATTATGTAAATGTATTTGCATTTTGCAGTGAAAAATAAGTATTTGATCTCTCTGGCAAACGAGACTTAATGGAGTTTTCTCACTACAGGCTTTCAGCCTACCTCAGTGATTCTGGCAGCATAGGATTTTTGAATTCAGGGGCATGCTTCTTGTCTGCCTCTTCTCCCCCTTCCCTCCTCCCCTCAGCACACAGACAGCTCTCCTCCTCTGACTGCAGTAACTTCTATACAGCAGTGGGAGGGCGAGGGGGTTTGCTGCCAGAGTTAACCCTGTGTGTGCCTGCCTAGATCTGCTGCTCACTGCTGGATCAGCTGCACAGTGCGGCTGCTGTGGCTGAGCTCTTGCTGCTCCTCTCCAGAGTCAGGAGACAGCAGGGGGAGAGCTGATCTGAGTGTGGAGAGGTCTGTGAAGCTGTGTATGCTAATAGCAGAGCAGGGGGAGATGCAAGTGTTCCTATACCCCCTGCTTAGCATACAAATCTCCATGGACATCTCAAGCAACAAACAAACCCTGTCAGAACAGACACAGGGCAGCTGTGAAGTGTTACTATAATCACGATGTGTCACTAATACAGCAGGGCAGGGAGGGATATGAACCGTTCACATGCCCCCCTGATCTGTTCTATTAGTATAGTCAAAGCTCCACAGACACATCATGATTATAGTAACACTTCACTGCTGTCACATCGTACTGACCACAAATCAGCCTCACTTCTGCTTTCCTCAATCTGTGTAGAGAGCAGGAGGGAGCAGGCACACACAGGGTTAATCCACACAGACACAGAAGCCCTCGTCCCCCCACTCCCCTCTTCCCTACAGAAGCATACTGTGCGGGAGGGGCTCTGTGTTCTGACCTGTATTGAGAAGCTGATGAGTCACCAGCACTGACAGCCAGTGAGATAAAAATCGACAGGTCGGTGGCTATAGTGATTTCAGGAGCTGATGCACTCCTACTACCAGGGATAACTCTAAATCAGTAGGACATTTGTAATGAACATATATTGCAAAGCGGCTTGTTTTTTAAAGATCATTTAATTAAAACCCAATCATTGTAGCGAGACAACCCCTTTAATACTCAGGAGCAAAGCCCCTGTTGGCAAGCACAGCAGTCAGACATTTTTTGTAGTCTATGAGGTTTGCACACCTCAGGAGGAATTTTGATCCACTCCTCTTTGTAGATAATCTCTAAATCATTAAGATTTTGAGGCTGTCGCATGGTAACTCAGAGCTTCAACTCCCTCCATAAGTTTTCTATGGGATTAAGGGCTGGAGACTACGCCACACTATGACCTTTAAGGGCTTCTTTTTGAGCCACTCCTTTGTTGCCTTGGCTGTATGTTGTGGGTCATTGTCTTCCTGGCAGACCCAGCCACGACCCATTTTTAATGTCCTGGCGGAGGGAAGGAGGTTGTCACTCAGGTACATGGCTCCATCCATTCTCACATTGATGCAGTGATTTAGTCCTGTGCCCTTAGCAGAGAAACACCCCTAAAACATAATGCTTCCACCTCCATGCTTGACAGTGGGGAGGGTGTTCTTTGGGTCATAAGCAGCATTTTTCTTCCTCCAAATACAGTGAGTTGAGTTAATGCCAAAGAGCTCTTTTTTGTCTCATCTGACCACAGCACCTTCTCCCATCCGCTCACAGAATCATCCAGGTGTTCACTGGCAAACTTCAGACGGGCCTGCACATGTGCCTTCTAGATCAGGGGGACCTTGCAGGCACTGTAGGATTTTAAACCATTACAGCATGATGTGTTACCAGTAGTTTTCTTGGTGACTGTGGTCCCAGCTGTCTTGAGATCATTAACAAGTTCCCCCCGTGTAGTTTTCGGCTGATCTCTCACCTTCCTCATAGTCAAGGTTACCCCACGAGGTGAGATTTTGCATGGTGCCCCAGATCGCTGTAGATTGACAGTCATTCTGTATTTCTTCCATTTTCTTACTTTTGCACCAGCAGTCATCTCATTCTCACCCAGCATCTTACTTATGGTTTTGTAACCCATTCCAGCTTTGCGCAGGTCTATGATCTTGTCCCTGACATCCTTAGAAAGCTATTTCATCTTGCCCATGTTGTAGAGGTTAGAGTCTGACTGAGTCTGTGGACAGGAGTCTTGTTATAAAGGTGACTATTTAAGACAGCTGTCTAATGCAGGTAACAAGTTGATTAGGAGCATCTAACTGGTGTGTAGGAACCAAAACTCTTAATGGTTGGTAGGGGATCAACTACTACTTTTAGCACAATGCACATAAATTTATACAATGTGATTTTCTGGAATTTATTTATGATATTCTCTCTGTTAAAATTAACCTACCTTTAAAATTATAGACTGTCTGGCAGTGGGCAAACTTACAAAATCGGGAAGGGATCAATTAATTTCCTTCACTGTATACCTAAAAATCATAGCCCTCAAGTGATATGATAAGCCAGTTTATTCCCTGGTGCATAGTATGTCCCGGGGAGAGAGAAAAAAAAAGTTACTACTTTCAGATGCTTGCATGCTGGGGAAAGTGAATAAGAGACCGGGTCGCAGTGCTGTTGAAAGTAGGCGCTGGCCGGCGTGTACTTTCAGCAGCAGGCATTTTGGGACACGCACGAGCCGCAACACACTGTGTGAACTCGCCCTTACTAAGGAACCTAGCTGGCACACCACTTGTGCAACTGCAAACTCTGCACAGTTCTGGAGTGTTGACGCAGAGTTGTCGATAGCTAGGGCATAGTTTGTGTCCTTTTAAAGCCCTAGATGTGTTTCAAAGCATTTTAATGGGTTAGATGTGAATGAAATGGAAGCTACCACCAATAGGTGGCATTAAAGCACTGGCTTTCTTCCTTCTGGGGGAGGGCTATACCATCCAAACCTGTTTTCTCAGTGAGCACCGTGTGGTATAGAAGTCTCCCTGTACTTTCTATGGTGCTCTCCATATTCAGAAACAAGTCCCTCCTAGAGCTGCCTTTTCAATCCATTCATTTGTTTTGCTTGTGTTAAACAGAGTCTCTACATTTTTAGCAAAATCAAGTTAATTCTGTTTTAGCATTGGCTATTGCCAGGCCTGCTGGTAATGGATGGGTATATTGAATGCATATTAGGGAGATGACTAGGATGGGCGAACAGATACCTATAAATGACTAGGGATTTCAGTAGCTCTGCAGTGGGCTGAATAATTTTGAGGTGCAGGATTACTCAGAGTGGTCACTGAGGTGCCTGCACTTGGATGTAGGAACTCTACAGCCATTTTAGCACAAACTCCACGTTCCTTCTCTTGAGTGCACTTGCCTGACCTCTGAGGAATTTTCAGAATTACAACAAAATCCTACACAGGCATATTTTTTGTGTTCACATCACAGTCACAAAACTGTTCAAAGTCTGCTGCCCTGATAGGAAGTCCCTCCTGAGGTCCTAGGGAAAGGGAGTATGTGGCCATTTGGTTCTTTTCGCCCTTTGAACCCAGCACCTGGGGGAGGTCAGCCAGCCAGATCATTGGCTTCTTTATTAAAACAGGGATGCTATGATGTTTTTGTCTCTGGAAAACTTCTTATAAGTTTAATCCTTGACTTTCCCTTGTGCTCTAGTGTTTGAGGTCTTTCTCTATTACAAGTGGGCTTGTGATACTTTTTTTTTTGCACTTGGGTGGAGAGCACTTACATGGGCTTTAAAAAAGCTATAACTATCCCTAGATTGGATCCATACTCTCCCCAGTCCTACACATCTTCTGCCATGTGCGAACCCTTGACTTTGCCCTGTCCTTCAAACCACACATCCAAGCCCTGGCCACCTCTTGCCGCCTCCACGTGAAAAAAATATTTTCCGAATCTGCTCTTTTCTTGACTCCAAATTGCTTGTTCATGCCTCAATTACTGCAAAATTATTTTCTGTGGCCTTTCATCTAGCACTCTTGCTCCCCCTTGCATCCATCCTTAACTCATCCACCTAACTGCTCCTCTGCAACTCTCCAATGCCTACCCATTGCCCAGTGAATTATAATTCAAGCTGTTAACAATTGTAATCAAATGCAATTAATGTATTCAGCACCATCCTTACTATTGGTGACCTTGAATGACCAAAGTCCACTCAATATAGCCAGGACACTCTTCAATTTTTATTTTAATCCTTTCTTCACAATTTACATTATATGTGCATCATCTACTTAGTTCCAGCTTAATTAAGGACAGCATTGATCATAAATTCTTGTGATGGGTAAATAGACCAGTAGAACCAGACGTTTCGGTCTCTAAAGGACCTTTTTTTAACATATTTCAGTGTTCAATTTCATAGTCCATTTCTGGTATAAATTCAGTTATGCCAGTCTGGCATTCCAGCAGGAAGAACATATTGCATGCCAGGCTGGCGTTACTGAATTTGTACCAGAAATTGAATATAAAATTGAACATATTGAAACGTCTGGTTCTGCTGGTCTATTTGTCCATCACAAGAATTTATGATCAATGCTGTACTTGATTATGCCAGAACTAAGTGTATGATGAACCTATAATGTAAGTTGTGATTGTGAAGAATAAAGGAGAAAAAACTTGAGAGGGAGTAACATTGATCTAATTATACTATCAAGCTGCTAACCATGAACTATAATGCGCGCCATAACCTGTCCCTCCAACCCCCATACATCTCTGCCCTAATCTCACGATGCCTCCCCTCACAGGACCTTTTCTTCTGTTGTATGATCTGACAAGAGGAGAGGAGCCTCCAAGACTTCTCTCATCCATTCCCCATACTCTGGAACGCACTACCCAAACACATCAGACTCTTTGCCACCTTTACTAGGTCTAATTGCAACCTAAAAACCCAGCTCTTCAAGATGGCCTACAAATGTCTCCCCGTCTCCATTGTAAGCTCTCGCAGACAGGGTCCACTCTACTGCTGTATTAGTGTGATTGTTTAATAGTGTGGAACCAAACCCCTTGGCTTCTACAGCACCCTAAAAGAAGTTATGAGTTTAGAATTTGACAAGTAGGAAAATCTTAAATTGGATAAATGTATTTGAAAAACTGGTTAGTAAAAACCCAATTTGGGTGAGCAATCTCCCCTCTATTCACCATTTCATTCTGAAACTCATATTTCTGCTGTATTTAGTAACCGCACAAAAGCTATGGCAATAGAAGAAAATATTCCCTGCAAACAACGACTTGTAGATGGTACATAAAGCTGAAAAGTGGCATGTGTATACTCTGGTTAATAAACTGCTAGATATACACTATATATATATATATATATATATATCAATTTACACATTACACTGCTAGAATTGGGTAGGATTTAGCATAGTCTATTAGTTTTTTCTCATTCTGGCAAAGCATACATTTTACAAAGACACGACTGACTTCAAGTAAGAATCCAATTTTTGATAAATCCATTTCTATTTTCTGTAAATGAGAACAGACCTTTCTCTTTCAGAGCGGTTAAGAACCCCTGTGGTAGATCGTCCTGATGAAATGCTAAGGAGGCCGCAGAGTCTTTTGTACCTCACGGAGGACATCACTGAAGCGGAGGTGAACATTTCCCTCACACTCTTCCAGCAGCGGACCTCCCCAGGAGCACCACCTCCTGCACCTCTTCTAAATAGACTGTTTCTCTTGCGCTCCCTGCTACATTCAGCTGTTAAAAAGGTATAATTAGGAAAACTTGTGGGACACTTTTTCATGGCTAAAGACCGAAGAGGTTCCTTTCCTCATTTTTAATGCTTTTTTTTAACAGTGGTAATATTTTTTTTTTTTAATCTGAAGTGGCTGCAGGATTCAGCACTGGAACTTAGCACTTTGTTACTGTACATAAGATCTGCTTTGTATATAATGAACTTTTACATAAATGCTATTTGTAAGACTTGTGTGGCAACCACTACGATTTTGTACTGTGAAAATCGCATCCATTTTAGTACAAATGTGCCATTATATGCTATTGATTTACTGTAAGGGTACTTTCACCTGGGACAAATGCTATGGCTTCTCCACAGCAGCAATGTTGTATTGCATTGTATATATTTGCTATTGCAGAGAAATTATATGATTTAAAGTAATTAGGATTGACCTACTAATACTGTCTAATGCTTAGACCGTGTAAACTTGCACAATTAGACACTTAGGGCCACATGTATGAAACAGTTTTGGTCTAAAACTTTTTGCTCATAGGTTTCTATGGTGGAAAAAAGTCAGTTTTAGACCAAAACTGTTTCATACATGTGTCCCTTAAAGAGAACTGTCACAGTTTATGCCCCCCTTGCAAAGGACAGCACAAGCTAGTGTCAGACCTGCTGTTTCCAGCACCGTGTCCCTTACGCTACGTTCACATGGCTTATTCTGGGATGTATTTTAGCCCGTAATTTGCGCCATACTGCGTGAATTACGGCTGAAATACATCCCAGTCATTACGGTAATCCACAGTTCGCAGAGCACTATGGATTACGGCTCCTCTCCCTGCTCGTACAATACGATGAGTGGGGAGAGAAGTGACATGCTACTTATTCACGGCGTATACGCGCCGTGGATAATGCATGTCTATGGGGCTGGCGAGACGCCGGCCCCCCCGCCCCGAAATACGTCCCGCAAGCCGTGTGAAAATAGCCGTATTCTGTAAGATGCTGTAGTTTTAGAGCAGGTGCTAGCCCCGCCCACCAAAGGCTAGCCCCTTTTTTTTTTGGAAAAAACTGACTCTTCTGGCTGAAAACTGCAGATTTGAGCATTAAATACTCAAACTCCAGCATCTTACAGAATAAAAGACAGCGCTGGAAACAGCAGGTCTGACACTAGCTTGAGCTGTCCTCAGCAAGGGGGGCATAAACTAGGTGACAGGTTCTCGAAGTCTGTTTATTCCATTTAGTGGTCTTAGTTTGTGCCAATAAATGCACAAAAACTTTGGTTTAATGAGCGACATAGGATGTGCATTATGTCCCTTTCTGCAAAGCCGTGTCTCTAATGCATCACAAGTGTATAAAACAAAAATGTTGTGGAATGCATATGCCAGTATTTTGGCAGAAATTACGCCAGAACTCAGATGCAACTGTCATAGGAATGGCACCCTTGAATACTTAATCAGCAGTCACCAATTCCGCTGCAGATCCACAGCAAAATGTCTAACTGGTGACTTTCCCATTGAAGTCAATGGGATAAATCTGCATACGGTGATGCTGCAGATTCAATAGTGTGCTGATTTTTAGAACTTTAGCTACTATGCTGCTACTGTAACAGGCATTGGTTTTTCCATACACATCACCTGTGACTTTTGCAGTTAAGCACTGTTTTGATGTAAATTTTCCAGCAGTGCTTATAGGGCAAAGGTACAAACCTTTCCATGATACCTTCTCTCACTGTAGGGTTTCATTCCTGGTTTTGGCTTTTGCAGCAAAAAACACTGCCTGAACCCAGTGGTTTTAGGAGTCCGTTGCCTGCTGCAGTTCATGCAGTGTTGCATCATGTCTCTGCCACCGTATTCATTCAGAAATTGAGATTTACCAAGAATTATTTTTTTTTAACAAGAGGCACAAACTGCTGCAGTGTTTAAAGGGGACCTGTGATCCAGCTTATACTGTCCTTGCTGACACGCCGTTTCCAGTATTGTAAGGGTGTGTCCACATGACTAACAAAATACCGGTCGGATTCTGTCTTAGAATCCAGATTGTTCTTTTTTCTTTTGTGTGGTTTTGGGGGACTGTTCTGTCTGTGGTTTGTGGATTCACCTGTCCCCCGTAATATAATCTTTATTTATATAGCGCCAACGTATTCTGCAGCACTTTACAAATTCAAGGGTAAACGTACAGAAATTACACATTAAAAGTACTTACAAATGAGACACAAGGTGTGAGGGCCCTGCTCGTGAGAGCTTACAATCTATTAGGGTGTATGGGTGAAACATACGGTAAGAAGTGCTAAGTTTACAATGGTCCAGCCTTGTTTCATAAATAGGGGGGTGGTTTAGCCACTGACTTGCACATCTGCTGTCTGAAAACCAGATGGAAGATTGGACATGCACCAAGTTGTTTGGAATGCTGGTGGCTGAAAATCTGTTCAGTGTAGACTACTTAAAGGATTTTCAACTAAGGTCTATGGGGATGGCTTCTGGTTGGTTTTCAAATCCAAAAAGTCTGAAAATCTGACCTAAAACCTTCCCATCTGCACGGACCCTTAGTCTGTAAGATGCTGCAGTTTCAGAGCAGTTAATGCTTAAAGGGGTTTTGCCAGGACTTGCCTTGTCTGCTAAGAAGCAAATGTAAATAAGCCACCCTGAGCTGAGAGAGAGAGAGAGACGTGCGCGCACACACAGTGAGAGCACAGAGCCGTGCATAAGGCATCGTGTGAAATGTTCACTCAAACTACAAGTGTCTTCTGTATACAAAAGACAACACCTTTTCTCCACAGCAGCTTGAAAGCTCCATGTTCTCTGTCATCAGATAAAGCAGGTATCTAATCAGATAATCACACTACAACTATGGTTCTGTATACAAAAGGGCAAAAATGTTTCTAAACCCCTGCCTTGAAAGCTTCTGCAGCTCAGTCTCATCAGATAAGAAGTGTTCTCTGCGCAAGCCCGGCCAGCAGCTCCTGTCAAGTTGTATCTAATGCAAGCTTTTAAGTAACTAAGGGCAGGTAAGGCAGCCTGTAGCTTTCTCAAGCTGCAATATTTTTAAACACATATATTTAGAAAAGTGATTAAATACCCATTTTGGAGGATCCCACGTCAACATTACATCGTGGCAAAACCCCTTTAAATCTAGCAGGATGCATCCTGTTCTACCAGTCAAGAGTCCCCTTAACTCATGAGCAGACGTTACAGCAGCCCTCCGCCAGCTGATTCAACCTAATACATTATATGAAAAGGAGATCAAACCTTTCAGAATAAGATCCAGTAACATTAAGCAGTTTTCACATAGAAAACAGGATAGCTGACACGTATCAGGCTAAACACTACCCATAATCACAGGAACCTATGAATAAACAGGTGGGTAGGCTAACACCTGTTCATGAAGAAACTGGACCCTTCACTGGGTGAGCTGGCTCCAAGCTCACAGATTTAAGCATTAAATGCTCAAACTGCTGCACCTTACAGAAGGGAAACAGCATGTCTGTCACTTGCTGCCCTCAGCAAGGGGGGCATAATCTGTGACAGGTTCCCCACAAAAAAAAAAAAACAGCCCGAATGCAGTGGATATGAGGAGGAAGATATCAGATTTTGACAGGAATGATTGACAGATGTTAGTCCTATTGCTGAGCTGTAAAAAAAATACAGCACCATTTTGGACCTTGTTCACAGCTCAATGGCTGGACTAGACTGGGCCCAGGAGCAGGCAGCTTTTAGCCCTTTTATGCCCTGGGAAAATAGGCAGGTACAGCTGATTGCTGAATAACAACTAAAAGATCCCATAGCCAAGGGAACACTTAAATGCTACAGACTGCACATTAACTTGGCACCAGTTCACACCAGTATGCAGAAAAACTACAGCATAATGCATGGAGAAACTGCAAAAAAAAAAAAAAAAAAAAGCAAAACACCAAACCTCCAGGCACAATGGGGGAGTGGCTGCCGGTTTTACAATTGCATATAGATAAAGCAATACATAAGGGTGCAAACGTATGGTTCACCATGCTGGCTTACAGCCTCTTAGTGACACCCATACTAACAGATTAGGCGGGCTGCCCAGCACTTCTGGGTGTCCAATACAGAACATAGTCACCCTTAGCTCTCCAGCACTGTTTGGCAGTTAAAAAAAAAAAATGACATACTGGAAAACGTTAAATATGAGTTATTAGTTGGTACCATTGCCCCAAATACGCAAGCTCGCAAACGGTCCCCATTTCTTGCGAGTCCCTACACTAATAATTTACATTAAAAAAAAAAGGGACATTACTTACTCAAAAAACACCACCATTTTGGACATTGTTCACAGCTCAACAGCTGTACTAGACTGGGCCCAGGAGCAGGCAGCTCCAGCCTTATATGCTCCTGGGAAAAATAGGCAGGTGCAGCTGAAAGATCCCATAGCTAAGGGAACACTTACATGATACAGTCTGCACATTAACTTGGCACCTGTTCACACCAGTATGCAGAAAAACCACAGTAGAAGGCCTTGAGAGACTGCAAAAAATGCAAAAACACCAATTAAACAACCACTCACACATCCTCAGGGCATGAGGGGGGAAAGGGGGGTGGCTGCCGGTATGAGCTGTAGCAGACATCCAGGCTTGTGTTGCTTTTTAGATAAATAACATTTTTAGATTTAAAAATATTTTTTTTAAATAAAACAGGGCTGCTCATTAATTGAGGTAAACCAAAGATATAATAGCTCAGAAAAGGTACAAAAAAATGACACCTGCAGCTTTTCAGCCACAGCCTATAAAAGAAACAGATCTTGCTTTTTGCCAGAGTTTAGTGATTCTCAGACTAGGAACATAGAACAGAATTTGTAGTGCTTCTCTGAGACCGATGAAAGGGAGTCTGAATTATGTATTAAAATACATAGGAGTATTTTGGGGATCTGTACTATTTGGATCCAAATTCACCCAGCCTCCATGGACTTCTCTGAGGCTGGTGGAGGAGGGTTGGGGATTCATAGCAATTTTGTACATTTGCATGATGTAGAGTTCTGGAAAGTGTTCTCTTCATCAGACTGGAGCTAGGGCCAGCTCTAGGGGGGAATGAACCACACTGCTTCAGCAGCTATGTAATAAATGGCAAGCCAGTTTTGGAACAGATTTCTCAAAGCACTATATGAACATTTATGCCCAGGACTTCTGGGGAGAGAGAATGCAGGGCAGCATAATCTAGGGGCAGATTTATACATCGATTTGGTTTTTTTGCACTTCTGTACCATGGTGGCTAAGCACCAGAGTTTTGGCACAATTCATGTTTTAAACTAAACCAACTAATAGAAATAATAAACTTAGAGTATGTTCACACAGCATCTTGGGGCGCATGCTACAAGATGCCGTGTGTTTAGAAGAACGCGCTGACCAGCGTGTCCTAAAGTACAGGGAGGAATGGGGCATTCACTTTCATTATCCCTGCTGCGTAAATGCCAAAAAGTGACGTCACTTTTTTCCCCCCCGGCATTCAATAGGCAGTGAAAAAGATAGCAGGTAATCATAGCCAAGTTATTACTGTGTTTACAGGGTGTAATTGCGCCCTGAAATAAGTTTGCCAGATTTATCAACACTGATAAAGTTGCTGCATTTTTAGACAGGATTACTAAATCCACCCCATCGTTACTCTAACAATGTCTATTACAGAGTAAGTATGTTCTTATGTGCTATCTGAAATAGCATTTCACAATGGTCCAGTCAGATCTCATTGATTTCAATGTTAAAAATGTACCCCTCTTCACACGATAATATTTTACACATAATTTTTAAATTTAATTTTCAGACACAAGGAAGCGAGATGTAAATGCTTGATCCATTTTTTCCGTAAATTACCATAGTAAACAAGGGGTGTTTTTAAAAAAAAAAAATTATCTAAATACTTTGCACACTTAAGCCGTGTTTAAAACGGCTTATTCCCGCGATTTGTGACCGTATTTTACTCACAAATCCCCCCGTGAAAAGGCGGGGCCCGGGGGCGCGGCCCCATAGACAATGCAAATTTTTACGGGGCCCTCCCCCGCCGTAAAATAAAGTGCATGTCACTTTCCCCCCCCCGGGGATTCCCGAGGGGAGGACGACGGAATCCATGTTTTGTATGAGAGCATGGGGATTCCGTAATGCCCCACGGATTGGCGCCCAAAAGAACGCAAATCCGGCGCGAGTAGGCGCCAAACCCCTGCCCAAAAAGCCCGTGTGAAAAGGCCTTAAATTTGTACAAATTTAATTGCTTAAATGCCTAAAATACACATTGGTTCCAAACTGGTTGAATTTAAATACTATGGTATTTAAAATGCATCACATCTATAATGCGTATTTAGATAGTTTGGTTTTTTAATGCAGATTTGCTCCTGAAACACTGTTCATATATATGGAAAATATGAAAGCATGCACCAAACGTCTGCAAATCAGCGAGTGTTTAGGTGATAGTTTAAAGGAGTTGTCTCACTACAGTCATTCCTGAGCCTACTTCAATGTTTGGCAGCAAAGGAATTTTTGAATTCAGGGGCATGCTTCTTGTCTGCCTCTTCTCCTCCCCCTTCCCCCCTCCCCGTACATCACACAATACAGCGTCTCCTCCCTGTGACTGCAGTAACTACTAATACAGCAAAGGGGAGGGCGAGGGTGGGGTTGCTGCCAGGGTTTACCCTCGTGGTGCGTGCCTGCCTCGATCTGCTGTCCGCTGCTCACTGCTGGAGTCAGCTGCCTGTCAGCTCCACAGAGTAAAGAGACAGCAGGAAGAGGCTGATCTATATTGTGGTAGATGTCTGATGCTGTGTATGCTAATAGCAGAGCAGTGGGGGATTAAAGGTTCCTATACCCCCTGCTAAGCATACAATCTCCACCTGATCAAGCCACAACAAACAAACCCATACAGAAACAGACACAGGGCATTCTGTGAAGAGAGTTTACTATAATCACGATGTGTCACTACTACAGGCAGCGCAGGGAGGGATATGAACCGATCCACATGCCCCCCTGACTGTTCTATTAGTATTGTATCAAAGCGCCACAGACACATCATGATAATAGTAACACACTTCACTGCGTCACATCGTACTGACCACAGAGTAAAGCATACACCTCAATCTGTGTAGGCAGGAGGGAGCAGCACACTCAGTGTAATCCACTACACAGAAGCCATAAGCCCCTCCCCTACTGAACATACTGTTTGGGAGGGCTTCTGTTTTCTGAAATACAGGTCATAGCACAGATGAGTCCATCAGCACTGACAGCCAGTTAGATAAAGATCAACACCTCCACTGCTATAGTGGATTTTCAGGAGCTGATGCACTCCTACTACTAGGGATAACTACCAAAATCATTAGGACATTTGTAATGAACATATATTGCAAAGCTGCTTGTTTTTTTAAAGATCTTTTAATTAAAACCCAATCATTGTAGCGAGACAACCGCTTTAACCACTGCTCCTCTCTGCTCATCTGTGATATCCTTATAGCCCTGCACTTATCCAATGCTCCCCCTCTTCTCATCTGTGATGTCCTTATAGCCCCGCACTTATCCACTGCACCCCCTCTCTGCTCATCTTGAAGTCTTTATTGCCCCCCAACTTATCCGATACTCCCCTACTCGCTCATCTGTGATGTCCTTAATAGTCCCCGCACTTAAAGGGAGTTGTCTCACTACATGCTTCAGCCTACTTCAAATGTGTCTGGCAGCAAGGATTTTTGAATTCAGCGGGGCATGCTTTCTTGTCTGCCTCTTCTCCTCCCCCTTCCCCCACCACACAGACAGCCTCCTCCTTCCTCCTTGACTGCAGTAACTCAATACAGCAGGGGGTAGGCGAGGTGGTTGGTGGGTGGGGGTTCCCCTGCCAGGGTTAACCCCATTGTGCCCTGCCTATATCTGCTGCCATGGCTTGCTGGACAGCTGCACTGTCAGCGTCCACAGAGTCAGGAGACAGCCGGGAGAGGGTCTAACTAAGAGTGGGAGAGTCGGTGAAGCCTGTGTAATGCTAATAGCAGAGCAGAGGGTTGCAAGTGTTCCTATACCCCCTAGCTTACATACAAGTCTCCACCTCTCAAGCCACAACAAACAAACTCTGTCCGAACAGACACATGGGCAGCTGTGAGTGTTACTATAATCACGATGTGGACACGAATACAGCCAGAGTCAGGGTGGGGTATTCACCGTTCCACATGCCCCCCCTGTATCCCGAGTAGTATAGTCAAAGCTTCCACAGACACAACATGATTATAGTAACACACATCCCTGCTGTCACATCTACTGACCCACAGATCAGCCTCACCTCTGCTCTCCTCAATCTGTGTAGAGAGATGCATGAAGGAGCAGGCACACAACAGGGTTAATCCTCAGCCTATGCCATAGCCATCACCCCTCGCCTTTCCCTACAGAAGCAACTGTGCTGGAGGGGTCTTGTCCTTCTCTGACCCAGTATTTCAGAAACGACCGAGTCATCATCACTACAGCCAGTGAGATAAAGATCAACAGTCCGGCTGCAATGTGATTTCAGGAGCTGATGCACCTCCTACTTACCCAGGGATAACTCAAAATCAATATTACATTTGGTAATGAACAGATATGCAAAGCTGCTTGTTTTTTAAAGATCATTTAATTAAAACCCAATCATTGTAGCGAGACAACCCCTTTAAGGTTTATAGTTACTAACCCCTGCCATATGGGAGCAAAGAGCCCCAAACACGCAAAGCAAAATATTTACACAGGTGATTTTATTTATTTATTATTTTTTTTTTGCAGAAAAAAAATGGATGGCCAGTTAGAAACATAATGCTCCACAAAAATATCAAATTCAGGACTTCTTGTTTTTAACAATTAGGGAACCGCTTGTGGATGGAGTGTAATCCAGGCTCCTTCAATGCCCGACTTCAGTCATATTAGTGAAATACACACATTTTGTTTATGAAACAATTGGTATCCTTTATTAGGCTATCTTCCTGAGCCACACACTTGTAAAAATAATACTAATGTGACAACACGGTATATACAGAATAAAACATCTTGCCGTTCTGCGGTCTCCCTTCAGAGTATCCTTATGGGCTGATTTGTCCCATATGTGCTTTAAGGCAAAGCTCATAGCAAGGCAGCGTTTTCAGTCCTGATACAGCATGTTCAGGTGTTCGCAACGAGACACGATGTTTCGGGAAGGGGCGGATACCAATTGTTTCATAACAAAATGAGTATATTTCCATATATAGAGAAACACAATGCTAACACCCTTAGGCCATAGTTCACACGGCTTAAAATGGGCCTTATATATTCGGTCCGTAATTACCGCCGAACTGCTCCAATTACGGGCCGAAAACGGCCCATTCTATTACGGTAATTCAACAGTTTCTCATAAGAGAACTATGGAATTACGTCTCCTCTCCCTGCTCGTCACAAGCCCGCCGGGAGGTGGGAGAGTAATTGACATGTCACTTTTCTAGCGTGCTGTATACGCGCCGCTAGCAGTGATTTGTCTATGGGCCGTCGATGCGCCGGCCCCCCATCTCACTCTTCCGCCCCCGACGGCGTAAACGCATGGGTGTAATTACGATCCCCGCAATAAGGCCGTGTTAACATGGCCTTAGAGAAAGGGGGAGGGGTGGGGGTGGAGATGAAACTGCAACATGCCTGCAATTGGGGGCATTAGGCGGTACAGATATAGGTGCTATTTCTATTTACTAGTACCCTCCTCTACATCTAACAACAATAAAAATGTCGATGAAACTCACCTTTAGGCTGGTTTAACACTATAGTATATGAAATATATATATATATAGAAAAATCATTTATAATATGAAAAATATGATATATATAAAATATATTAAGTTAAGCTGAGGTATCTGTTAGATGGGTTGTCTCGCTACATATGATTGGGTTTTAATTAAATGATCTTTAAAAACAAGCATCTTTGCAATATATGTTCACTTACAAATTCCTACTTGATTTTGAGCTAGCCCTGTTACATTAGGAGGTGCCTCATGCTTCTCAATTTCTATAGCAGCAGACCTGTTGAATCCTTATCTTACTGGCAGTCAGGTCCTGAAATTGACTCATTCACCTTGAAGACAGTTCGGAGCAGAGTAGCCCCTTCCGCACAGATGCTCTGTAAGGTGCAGGTAGGGGGGAGGGAGGACCTCTGGCGTCCCTGTTTCCATGCTGCCTGGATTTAGACCCTGTGTGATGCCCTGCTTCCTCAGCTCTCTACACAGATAGAGCAGAATTAGGGCTTGTCACTAGATGTGAACAGCAGTGACCCTGTTTGTATACTGATAGATCATGATGTCTGTGGAGCTGTAACTAAATAATACTAATACAGATTGTGGACAGTTCCATGCAGTGCAGTACTAGGGACACCATCCGAGTAACACTATTGCACTTCTCCCTGCCTCTGTTCTGAGAGTGTTTGTTTGTTGTAGCTGGAGATGTGGATCTATGTAAGCTAAAGTGCATCAGGGTATTAGGAACACTTGCAGCCCCTCTATTTCTGCTATTAGCAATCATAGACCTCTCTTAGGCAGGCACACTACAGGGTTAACTCTGGCAGCCCATCGGAAACTGCCAGTGTGCTGAGAGGTGGGGGAAGAGTAGGAGGGAAAGGCCAGAGAAAAGCTAGCACACTAACCCCTCAATTCAACTCCCATTCACAGTACAGAGGCTGAAAGCTATTAATGAGACAACTCCTTTAAGCTTTTTTAACATGGTCTACACTGCACAGAAAAATCTAGTTTTTATCGTTTTCTAAAAACCGTTAAAAAAAGTGCCATAGACTTCTATAGGAAAAACGTCTTGTCTCCACAGAACTTCTTTTATTAGTTAGTTTTTGGAAAATTTTGCAAAAAAAGATTGAGCAGGGCAGAAAATTTACTGATGGAGTCTAGGTAAAGCACTGGTTTTTTTGGAGTGTTTTTTTTTTATAGAAATGCATAGCATATCTATTGCTTTGCATCTCTGCAAAAAAAACCCTATTTTTTTTTTTTGTTTTTTTTTTTAACAGGGCAGTGGACCCCCCCCACCCCCCCCCAAAAAAAAAAAAAAGAAAAAAAAAAAACTTGTTTAATGAACTTTTTTTTTAGGATTTGGTTTTCTGGTCGTTTGTCTAATGCAGTGTAGACATAGCCAGAAGAAAAACCCCCAGCCTCTATTGCAAATAAAAGCAGACTTAGCCCCGCCTCAGCCAAGTTTGCTCTAGCTCCGGGCAGCATATTGAGTCCCGCAAGAAATGCATAGCGTGGTAGACTACAATATTGAGACCCATAAGGTAAGTGCATGCTGCTAGGAAATCAGAGCAAACAGGGCTACGTCTGCATTTATTCTCTATGAGGCTGACCTGGTATCGGTCAGCGTATCCATCATGATACCCATTAACATTGTGAAGCGTATCCATCATGATACCCATTAACATTGTGAACCTACCCTTAAACTGTATGAGTTACTGAAGAAAGCTCTCTTTAAATCGGTGTCTATAGTATTTTTTTTATGGTCTGTGACTGGTTGTAGCACAACATGGAAAACCAACAGAAACCTTATTGCAAGTTTATTTCAAACCATAAAATTGGGCACAATGCATAAGCACACAAAATACAAATAAATTAAATCCAATAGACTGTGTGCAATCTCTAAAATGGAATGCAAGGATATGTCAACATTATAAAAAGCAAAAAAAACAAAAAGTGGTCAGTGGAGCCAGCATGAGGACACCTGACAGCAAGGCTTATTTGCAGTATGATAGCATATATAGATGTTGTAGGTAAAGCCCAGGAATTCCAGTTATATTCTCTTGTGCTCCTTTCATTATAGCTGATCAACTGAGCAATCTCCAAAATAGGTTTAAAGGGAAACAAATATTCTTGTCTTCGTATAGGACCGTTTGAAGACAGAGGTGGGATCCTTTCAATACGTAGAGAAATCCAACAGCAGCTTTGTGAGAAAATTTAATTTGTCATTCTATTGTATCACTACATTGCATCAGCTCCATTGCAGGTTACATGGCAACACATGAATGCATAGTGGGAAAGGTTTTTAAACAACCTACCTTTCTGTGAGATTAGTCTTATTCAAACATCAAAAAACATAATGGGAAGTCCACACTATAAGAGAACAAAATGGTTTACTATTGCCCTCCTCTGAATAAGGAACCGGTGTCATGCATGAAATGGAAAGCCTACAATGTAACTGGAATTCTCCTTTAAGTACATGTTGGAATTAGAGAAATGTGCATCTTAGAAGCCAGTGGGGGTGAGTATGTTCATATCACGCGGCTTCAGGTTGTGACCTCGATTCAGCTTCTTGGTTTCTGATGCCAGTGGAGGCATGTCATCGTGGGGGGCTTGTATGTTAGGGGATCATCTGCGATTCGGTTAGCCTGAGCTCGCATCAGTTCCATGGGAGTCGGCTTCTGAGCACCTTTGTATGACTGGACAGTAAAACCACCTGTAAGGAAGGTATATAATAGGTACTGATGACACCAACACACTGGGTAGAGTTACAGCAGGCACGGGCCTTACTTTCTGCACATTACCTGGATCCGTGGTAGATTTCTGCACCGTCCGAGGACCAAATATGCTCCACTTATCTGCATCAGAGCTCTGGAATTCGCCAGCAGGGAGAGAAGTAGTGGAACCTTGACTAAACCAGGATCTGTGCAGAACAAAAACAAAGTCCAGCAAATCAGCTGTGACACTATTTAGAATGTAATCCTTTTTGCGGGTACAGCAGCAGATGCTGTACTCCTTAACGACTGCCCACTGTCTTTTGATCTGTCACTAAAAGACATTGCTGCCTAGAGAGTGTTTTTGGCTCCCGACACCACAACGGCGCTAACAATGGAGCTGTAGTTAACAGCTCTGTTCCTAGAGCAGTTTCTGTGAATGGCAGAGACGGGAGGAAGCCTCTGATCACCACCATTTAACCCTTTGATAGCCACAGTCCATGACCACAGCATAATCAAAGGGGATTCCCCTGTCCATCACGTCACCTGCATTCTCAGGCCCGATGGAGCCTGGGAAATGTTTACACAGTCAGCACTGGGGACTTAGAGTAGCCCCAGGGCTGTCTGGGCACATTGTGTGTAACCCTGACAGCAGCCTGTATCATACCAAGAGTGTAATGGAGTATGCAAGTGTAAAGGTAAAAAATGTAAAAAAGTGTGCGTACATTACACACAAAAAAAACCCTACATATATTAGGTATCCACACAACCATAATAACCTGTAAAATATGAACAAGTAGGAAATGTGAAAGGTAAAAAAAAAAAAAAAACCCACACACCAATGCAGAAAAACCCATTTATGTTCACAATGCAAAATTACCATCTTTTTAAATGACCTTTTATATGTAATTTAAACTACACCCTCAGATAATCCAACTTCTCCCACATAATACAAATCCTCATACAACTGCATTATAGAAATAAATTAAATAAAGTTGTGATTGATGCAATGCAGCGAGGCAAAAACTAAAAAAGTGTAGCTGGTCCCAAAGGCTTTGTGCTTACTAGTGGTAAGATTGGTCTTACTCTGGGACTTCAATTCTTCACATTTTTATAATTGTATTTATTTGAGGAAGGTTGGAGGAGAAGAAACACGCCTCACAGCCAAGTGTCAATTCAGTCAGCTGTGGAGGTTACCCAGTGGTCAAGTGACGCTGCAGCCAATCCCAGTCATGTGGCATCATCGGCCTGGAATGAAGTGGATTTAAAGAGAACTGGTCACA
Source organism: Phyllomedusa bahiana (assembly GCA_025379985.1). Taxonomy (NCBI): domain Eukaryota; kingdom Metazoa; phylum Chordata; class Amphibia; order Anura; family Hylidae; genus Phyllomedusa; species Phyllomedusa bahiana. Next base: position 169,213 of record JAODAL010001566.1, on the reverse strand, counting down.
GTTTATGCCACCCTTGCTGAGGACAGCACAAGCGAGTGACAGACAAGCGAATTTTCAGTGCGGTGTTTCTTATTCTGTAAAATGCTGTAGTTTTAGGGTATGTTCACACACAGTCTTGCGGCGTGTACCGCACAGGGGGGCCTGGCCCCACTCACTTTCATTATCCCTGCCACGTATACGCCAGAAAGAAGCGACATGACACTTCTTTTTGCCGGCATTCAATACGTAGCAGGGAAGGTGTCTGGTAATCGTAGGTCTCTATGAGAGCTATGGCGGGTAATTACAGGGCGTATTTTGGAGCATATTTCAGCACAAATACGCCCTGAAATATGGTCTAACAGAGGCCATGTGAACATACCCTTACTTTGAATAGGTAGCAATGTGTGAATAACTGTCAGGTGGGTGGGGCTAATACCTGCTCATGAATGAGCTGGACTCGTTTTCTGTCTGAAAACTGCCAGATTTAAGCAATAAACGCTCTGAAACTCCTGCATCTTACGGAATAACGGTATGTTCACACAGCGTGTTTTTGTCAGTGTTACATATGCTTTTGAGCTGCGTGTTTGGAGCCATCTGTCGGTACCCAAACACGCAGTTAACAAACAGCAATGTGATTTTACATTGCTTTTAATATGAGACACCTCTGCCTTCACACGAGTGATCGCCAATGCGTGTCTCACTGCGTCTTTCAGATCCGTTCCAAGAATTGACATGTCAATTCGGGGTCAGAAACACGCATCAGGAGCCCTATTTAAAATGATAGTGTGCGATCCTGCTGCATCCAACATGCAGCTGCGTGTTTGGATGTGTGTTGGATCCAACTGCTGCAGCATTTTTGGATCCAAAAACGCCATGTGAACATCCCCTTAGGGGCACAGCATATCTGTCACTAGCTTGTGCGGTTCTCAGCAAGGGTGGCATAACCCGTGACAGGTTCTCTTTAAAGGGAACCTGTCACATAGGTTGTGCCCCCCTTGCTGAGGGCAGCACAAGCTAGTGTCAGACCTGCTGTTTCCAGCGCTGTGCCCCTTATTCTGTAAGATGCTGTAGTTTTAGAGCATTTACCCCTCAAATCTTATTCATGAGCAGGTGTTAGCTCCACCCCCCAAAGGCTAGCTCCGCCCACTGACAGTCACATGTTTCTACCTATTCAAAGTAATAGGTTTATCAGTTAAGGTGGGCGGGGCTAGCCTCCAATTGGCCGTGTTTGAAAAAAACTGACACTCTGAAGGACTCTTCGAGTGACTCTTCTGGCTGAAAACTGCAGATTTGAGCATTAAATACACGAAAACTACAGCATCTTACAGAATAAGGGACACAGCGCTGGAAACAGCAGGTCTGACACTGGCTTGTTCTGCCCTCAGCCAGGGGGGCATAAATTGTGTGACAGGTTCCCTTTAAGAAGTTTTCTTCTCCTCTCATACAACCTCCTAAGCCAACTGATGAGCATTCTGTGAAACTGGAAAACCCTTTTAAGTGTGAATCGACTTCTGAGAATTTTTTTTCTCAGAAGCTCACATGATGTTAAATCTATAATTTAAAAAAAAAAAAAAAAAAAAAAATCCCACATACAAATTCACTTTAAAATCACAGCACCTCCGTGGTTAAACTTGTACTGGTGTGGATTCCAATCTTGGTCATGAAGCACCTGCCATATTTGGAGCAGGCTTAGATCCACAGTTTGTTCCATACTTCTCTCAGACATCATTACATGTACGTAACGGTTGGCAAGGGGTTAAAGCCATGACTCAAGTTCTTTACAGTTTTTGGGATGAGAAGGGGAGTCTGTGGGTCATGGCATAAAGTCTACATCTTTATTCATATTTGTCTTTTCGGAGCTGCTTTGGAAAGATTGTTCAAATACAGCTGGAAAAAATATGGATATATGAACAGCACCAAAATAGACATGTACTTTAAAACTTTTAGCCCATAGAAAGCGATGGGTTAAGTTTCAAAATACCCTGTTTCCCCAAAAATAAGACATTTTTTATTCAGAGTTTGGCTGCTTATGCTGATGTTTGTGATGAAATCACTACAGTATATTAATACATGTTGATGTTTTGTTCAACAATTAATGTGAATTCTTGTTCATAGAAAAATACACCCCCTAAAAGAAGTCTTAGCTCGTCTTTAGGAGCACAAATTAATATAAGACACAGTCTTATTTTTGGGAAAACAGTACAAGTTCCATTTTTGTGTAGTCAATTTCCATATTTACAGTGCTTAGTCCGTAGAAAGCAAGTGGTTAACACTGTACTGGTATGGATCTGTTGGCACACGTCTAATGTTTCCTTCACATTTCCAGCCTCTCCATTTAGTGGCAACATTTTTTAAAGGAGGGGTTAGGGCATGTTCACACGGCGTCTTGCCTCTGTATGAACATACGCTTTTCAGATGCATCTCTGGGTCCATCAGAACGGACCCAGACACGCATCTAACAAATGACATGCAATTCTTTGATCGCATCCGCAAGATGGACCTGACAGGCACGATGCAAACACGCAGCGGCGATCACTCGTGAACGCCGCTGCCTGTCTGTCATTGCTGGCAGTGATAAACTCACTGCTGATCGGTAGATGCGTCTCTGGGTCCGTTCTGATGAACCCAGAGACGCATCAGAAAAGCAGATGTTCATACGGAGGCAAGCCGCCATGTGAACATACCCTTAGTGGGAGCGAGAATAAGCCTGTTTGCATTACCTGCGCATCTGCTTAGGTGAGGAACTTGGAGTGCTGCAAGGTGTCGACTGAGCAGAAGTGCTTTGTTTCTCTTCACTCGATTCTCCAGTCTGCCTTTTAAGCTTCTGTCAGAGAGAAAGGAAAGAATATATATTTAATGGAAGCATGGTCCAACCGATAGTTCAGAGTGTCGAAAGACAGTATCGTTCAGTCTGTATCATGTGAATACTGATGGCACAGAGGCAGCCTGAGACCTGGTTCAGCATTACACATAGCAAGAAAGCAGCAGTCATATGTCAGCCATGACCAGGGCTAGCTAGCAAGTACAAAATAGTCTCCCCGATTTCTTACCTGCAGACAACAAGCGCGCGCCATTCCTTTGTTCGGGTACCTTCACCCGTTTTATTGTTCATGTTGCATGGAACGCATGTCCTATTTTACACTGTGGTTCACACTGATCTAGGGCAAGTACTTTATCCAACGCAGACAAAAACCATGTAGCAATATAATTTTTTTTTTTTTATTAAATAGTGACGCAATACTGCTTGTGCTTTTTCTTGGAAAAAGAAAACTGCTGCCTCTGGTATAGTGGAGGCGGGTTAGCCACCCCGAATCCTACTCTGCATCCAAACCTGTCAAAATAAAATGGCAGAAATATAAAAGGTATGCCTTGGAATGCACTGCATATTTGGAGTTGGAAAGTTAGTCTACTACAATCAGTGCACGAGCTCGCTTCAAGTACAAGCTGGCAGAAACAGACTAATTGGAGGACGGATGAGAACACTCCCAAAATGTATTACATAATGTCCTAGCCTAAGTGTACAGATCATCCCTTCCTAGAAGCACAGCTTACATAACAGTAACTGAACTACATGGAACTGAAGACCTGCAACAGGGTGAAGCAAGCCAACGTCATGAGAGGCCTTGCTCACCTCATTAGAGGGTGTTACAGATCTTTTGGGCTTGAATCAGCCCAGTGTTGGGCAGTACCATCACATATTTTGTTCTTCAAGCATTCCTGGAAACAGATGTAAGTGTCCATACTGCTGGTTCACTACTGCTAATGGAAGTATCCAGTGGGTGGTATCGGAGCTCTGTCCATACCACCAGCAGTTTAGTCTAGCGGAAACCTATACTGAATAGGCCACTGGGGTGCCTGGGCTCAGATATAACCCCAATCCTAGGAGTCAGACTAAGACAGCTAGGTAGATGACAGCACCAGAGGACAGGTGGGAACTTAAAAGGTCTCGTAGGCTACATGTCAATTAAGACACGTTTAACAGATTGTCAGGCAATAATTCTGCAGTATACCGAGCCTATCAAAGCATTAGATAAGCAATCCGCAGAGCACACTGTCAAGTCCCCAAATGGGACTATAAACAAAGTTTAAATACTTAAATGGGGAAAAAATCCATTTAAAATGTTATTTTATAAAGTGCTAAGGGAAAAAAAACAACAAAAAAAAACACACATTCATAGTATTGCTATGACAAAATAAACAAAGGCAAAAATATTTTTTTCCTATGAACAAGAGGACCTAAAAGTTGCGCTGACAAATGGAGCAATTTGCCGGTAGATTCTGTTACACGGACTCCGCAGCATTTACATTTTCTCATGTAGTTACCCACTTCATTAGCCATTGGTGTCCTTTGATTCAGCACCGATATGGTAATGTACTTGCAGAATGCGCCCCCCACATCTTAACAGTCTGGAATAGGCTTGCGTGCCGTCAAGGTGGTGGTCACCAATGTTCCAGAAATACCAACCCCTGTGCGCCCGCTAGTAAGAACCAGGCAATGGCGCTCGACAGCCTGGAAGTTCATCAATATATTAGTTAACAAGAGAACTAAATTTTAGTTGCTGCTAACCCAATTTGTCTGAGCACCTCACAGATCCTCTTTCAATGTGCTATTTGGAAATCGTTCACAATAAGTTGCATACTTGGTGTCAATGTAACCACATGACCAGTCATCGATGCCACTCCGTAAACAGCAATAAAACAATGGCAGACCTGCTTTCCTAAGCCAAAAGTTACGGCTTGTCCCCACGGGCAGGTTTTTCAGCTGGTTTTACAGACGGTTTGCGGTTTTGAAAACAGTCGGACAAACATTCACACGGACCTCTATGGAAAATCCGTGCGGTCCTCACTGCAGGGTTTTTCCTCCGGGTGTTTTTTTTAGACGCCGGCGGTCCAAAAAAGATTGAATATGTTCATTCTTCCACCCAGTTTTGAGGCGGAATATGAATAAGCCAATGTGAAGGGGGGAGGGCTTTTCTCCGCAAACCGGAGAAAAGCAGTCTCCCTGCGGATAATCCGACCGGTATTTTCTCTGTGCCGTGGGGGACGAGCCCTTATACTTTTTAATCAATATCTATACCCAAATGATGCCACTAGAACATCCTCCCCAAAAAAAAAAAAATAATTTACCCATACACACCAATTTCTGAATAAAATAAAAATCTCTAGCAGTCCGACACCAAAAGCAGTGTGTATGTAGGCTGTATATTCAGGACTGCCTACAAAAAAAAAGGACACATGAAGTCGCCACACATCAAGATATAAAAAGCCCAGGATGACCACCTTCTAGTTTGTCAGCAATCTGGGCATCTAAGTTATCTGCTAGGTATAACAAGCCTTGAAAGTTAACCAAAAGTAACAATTCTACTTTCAGGTTAGCACTAATGTTTTTTGTTTTTTTTTATACTGGAAGGATAGTAATATTAGCTGAAATAACCAGATTATTAAAAAACAGCCTAAGGGCCAATTTTAAGTCATTACCAGGGAGATAATATTTGCATTTCCCGCAATTCTGTATAGACAATGTCTGGATAGTGATCTAATGGGCAGTAGCCATTGTATCACAGGTTGCCATCTTCCTAACAAAGGGGAGGGAGGAGACAGAAAAAACAGGACCTTAACAGGTATGTGGCATTGTATATGACAGATGTGTCCCATATGGGCATCACAAAACCAGAAAAATACATTTATATATTAAAAAAAAAAAAAAGCTAATTTTTTGACAACTATCTTGAATACACTAAATGCTAGTATGTGACAGGGCTAAGGTTACCTACCTGGCACCCCTCTAACAGGCCTGAAGCACATCAATATGCACAGAAGAGCCAACAGCACACAATTCTGCTAGCAGCAGTAACATTGGTCTTTAGAGTCTCCAAGCTACAGGACTATAAGGCTGGGTTCAGACAGGGTGGAGGAAGGTAGTGGGTGATGTCCCACACCCTCAAAAGGGGTTAATGGGTAGAACTTAAAAGCTACAGAAATCTGCATGTACTCACTCGGAGCCCCTGTCTGAACAAGGCCTTTAGCGATCAAACCATGTTCATAAAACACACACATGCAAGTACAGCACAACAAACATATGACTGAGGAGGAGAAGCAAATCAGCAAAGCAAAGACAATTTAGGCTTCTAAATACAGCACAGGGATAAAGAGACAGCAAGGTGCACCGAGGAACACAGCAAGTACGGGGTAGAGGGCAAGCCACAAGTCTTACATGCAGGGCCTCCGCCACGCGATGGTATTTGGTCTCTTCAGCAGTAAGGCCCTTGTGTGGAGTATAGCCAGCATCCCTGAGACCGGCTTGCTGCTCGAAACGCTGGATGCTCTCCTGTGTATGTTCTGAAATGGGAGACATTTGCACACACAGCTTTCAAGCGGGTGCCAAAGCCAGAGACGGACTGGAGCCCTACTCCTCCATCATAGCAACACAATGCACAGGCATATCAGACAATGGAAATTAGCATTCAATACACCATTTAATGTCATCAGGCTGGGACACCTACTGGCTTCTGACCTTTTAGTAGGTTTAATCACAGTGTTAAGGTTACACAGTTTAAAACCACATGAACTATTAGCAATGCAAGTTATATGTGCTCCTATAATACACAAAAAATGTACAAAATCCCTAATTCTTAGGTTCCCCCCTGACTTACTGGAGCATCTTTTCATAAAAGGCTGGACTCTACAAACAATTTGGCTTTTGGTTGAAATTTCAAGATGAACAAAAAACTTCTTGAATATCTTTATATAATTTTTTTTTTTTTTTAATTTAGAAATTAAGAGACCATCTCAACTTTAGAATGAACATTTCCAACTGTGCAATATTTCAGTACATTTCACACAACTTGCTGATCTCTAGTAAGGAGCTTAGTGGCTAAATTCTCAACAGGTGTTTGATCCATGAATCGCCTGAAGACAGTTAGGGAACCAATTTGAATTGGGTGTTAAACAGTCCTCCTCATCATGCTGTTCACATTTTGACATCACAAGATCAAGACAACACTTACAATTGATCATCAGTAACTCACCAGAGGGAAGTGGCCACTGAGCTTAGAGTGTCATCAGCAGGTTGCAACAGAGAGACTGGAAGAGTCACAGAAAGGCAAAGAAGTGGACGCCCTTTGGCTACATCACACACTAATGAGCACTTCATTGTAAACAATGCCCTGCAGAACCAGATGATGAATGTCAACTCCAGGTATGTTTAAAGGAGGCGAGAGGCAACCAAGTGTCACATCAGACCATTCACAACGGTTTACATCAGTGTGATCTGCATGCTAGATGACAGGCAAGGGTACCTGACCTGGCTGATGCACAGCGCTCTCTTTCAGCACTTTTGGTGCCCATAATTTCTGCTCGGCTTTCATCACTGAAGAGCACTGAGGACACTGGTCCCTCGTCTAGCATAGATGCTCCCTGACCCATGCTAGACTGATTACAGTGCCAAGTGGTGCAGTCAGGCCAAATAGCACCCAGATCACACTGATGTAAACCTCGCAATGACCATGTACTGTTGATTAATTGTCTAATGATGTCAAAATGTGAACAGCAGGATGAGGAGGACTGTTTAAATCCCAATTCAAACGTATCTCAAATTTATTGTGCGATTCGGGGATCAAACACCTGTTGTGAATTTTGCCATTAAGCTCCTTGTTAAAGATCAGCAAGTTGAGCAAAAAGTACTGAAACATTGAACAGTTGGACATGTATATTCTAAAGATAAGAGGTGGGCTCATTTAGTTTATTTACAAAAAATTTTCAAGAAATGTTATGTTCATCTGGAAATGTCAATCAAAAGACAAAATATCCCTAACTTTTGCGAGTAGTGTGTAAAGAAATCAGACAACTGACTAATCCTTAAAAGGCATTAGTCCCTACAGACTGACACTGCCCACACTGAATGGACAGCACCAAGGTGTATATAGCTGCCCCACTAACTGAACAGGAAAGGCCAATTGCCAGTTTATTAACAGATTTCAAAAGGGGAATAATAAACCACCACTTGCTAGGAAAAGATGCTCCAGAACGTTGTCAGAAATGCAGCCATTCACTAAAACTGATGGAAAATTGCCAGAGCCCTATCAAGCTTCAGAGAACTGGAGGGAAGTAATTGCAAGGTGCATACTGGTTCGGTAGATGGATTCAACTGAAGAGAAAAAAAAAAAAATTATAAAATAGTGACATACGCACTAATATATATATATATATATATAATATATATATATATATATTAATACACACGCAGTTGTGCTCAACAGCTTACACACCCCAGCGGATTACAAGCAAATAGGTCACAAGTGAGGATGTTACCTTTAGCAGCCATTCAAGCCCATTTGTGTCAACTTGTGCATGTTATCAGGCCGAAATCACCAGGGTATGTGGGAACTTTTGAGATTATATATAATATATATACTAAATAATATAATATATATATATATATACAAATATAATATAATATATATATATAATATATATATATACTATATATATATATATATTATATATATATTTAATATATATCACATATATATAATATAATAACATATATATAATATATAAAATACACACACACACACACACACACACTTTACAATAAAATAAATCTACCAAAGCATTACCCAACTTTTTATCCCCCTCCCCTCTTAGGCTTGAAGGCATCCTGTCAACCTTCCATCAGTTTTAGTATCTAGTTGCATTGCTCATAAACCATACACTTTGATTTTATTTGTTTTAAAACAAAGTTCAGTCATTAATAAAAGAAAACAGGACCAGTGTAGCTCAAGTTCTTCTTGAACTCTGAATTACCCAACTGCTGCAAATGGCAGAACCTGATGCGTCTTACAAAGGATACCAATGGTGCCTACCGAACACCACTGAGGACAATGGGGTTTGCCTGGTTTCATGGTGCACATTTTACCCCCCTCCACCCTAAAAAAAAAAATGTAAATAAATAGCAAGGCACCATTTTTTGTGCTAAGGAAGTTGACAGAAAACGCAGATGCAAGTGTGAACATAGTTTAAAGCCGGTTGCTAACCCATTTGATATTCAATATAAGCCAACATACAACCATCGGGTGCTTTTCTATTAAAAGATAAAGCAAAGCTTGCAGTTTCTTTACACTTAACAGTGTAAACATGGAACAGATGGCTGACATTTAGCCACAGTGCAGGATGCCAGCTTCTGCTCACTTCAGCCTCACAGCTATAAAGTAACATGTAAAGACCACATCCATACTCCCTGCTAGATCTACAGATCACTAGAGTGTTTGGGTTTTTTTTGGAAACCGCTAAAACCAGAAATATAAGAGTGCAAGATATACAAAGACTATACACACCACTTCCATACACATCTTCATATTAAGGACAAGACCAGACAGTATTTCTATGAACAGATTGATGCAGTAAGCCTTGTCTAACAGGACTTACAGACTCTACAAGTCCAAGGAGCATCTATACAGCATTTCCCATAATACTAAATAAGCTATACATCCATGAACTCCACCCGATACTAGCCTACACACAAATCAGAAGAGGCAGTAAGATTAACAACCGACATTTTGCTGGTATAATGGCTGCAAATACATCGAACCAGCTTACTAAAATGTAACATCCCAGAACTAGCTCGACCTATATCTACATTAGAAGCAGCCCATTCTTGACCACTTAATACATGCAGTGTCTCCCCCTCCAGCTGTCACCTATGTTCTGGAATATACTGCTGCACATTGTCAAGCCCAGCCCGGGAATTGACCACTACATCTAATACAACACTGATGTCTCCCACGCATGAGACCCAAAGCCACCACCCAAGTCATGAGTCCCGTATTAGTATATAATCTCTTTTCATAGCAGAGAAATGTACCGAGAATCAAAGACAAAATACAAAAATCAATCAAATCGCTGGCACATTAGTATATGAAACGCTTTAAACCAGCATTTTTTTTTTTTTTATACATAGAAAAAGTCTATTCATTTTAGATTTTAACAAGATTACTGCTCAATACATACAAATTAGTTCACCCAATAGTAGTAATGCAGAAAATACTCTAACTTACCATGGTGGTATAGATCTGTGCGGCAACATCAAGCTACACTCATACTCCCTACTAAAGAATCACCCGTTCATTCCAAATAAGTGCTGGAGTCATCACCACCCTCTTGCCTATCAGCCAGGTCTCTGCAGGCAACACATCTAATAAGGGCATCCAGGTGCTATTTACCTGCACACCAGGCTGGAAAATTACCGACTGCCCATTTATGACAAAATAACCCTATTCACATGTACAGAACAGATTTTCAGTTGGAAAAAATGGGGAAATCTGCCATGTGTGCACAGACTGTTAGGAGAACACCGGTAAAGCAAAGAGAATCCAAGCCAAAATTCTGTGCACCAATTTTTAAGTTTTATCAGAATCACCACCATCCTGTATCGAGTAACAGAGCGAGCTCTGACAAAAAATATATGATTTTTAGCAATTGTGAACTCCACATTTTGCCAATGTTGACCCACAGTGTTCGCTAGGTTTCCTTTTTCTGTTTGCCCAGCACCATTTGCAGCAGTTGGTCAATAAGTCAAAGTTAGGCTGAGTTCACACAGCATGTACCTGTGCGCGCCACAACATACCTGCTGTTGAAAGTACACACTGGCTGGTGCATGCTTTCAGCAGTGCAACGGCCCCGCCACCTACTAAGTCCAGTATTTCCCAGAACATAAGCGCCCGAAATAAGCGACACGTCAATTCTTTAAGGGCCCGTACTGTGCACTGGAGAATACGCTGGGTTATCATAGCACTTTAAAGAGTGCTAGGATTTTACTGTATTTGCAGGGTGTACTTCAAGTGCATTGCAGCGCAATTACATGACGAAATATACCCCGTAAATACACCATTAGGCAGGTTCCCTTCTGTCAAAATAGGCAGAAAAAAAACTGCACAGAATGCATTACAACTACTCTGCACTGAAGAGGGACAAAAATCCCGAAACAGCGTTGTCTGTAGATGAGAGATACTGGCTTGGCTAAAAAATCCTTTTTGCTTGCTCAAGACTCGGTGGGTCAAAAGCAAATTGAGGATTTGTTACAACCAACAGAGGGCGCTGTGGGCTTCTCCACCCCTTTCCCATAATGCCTTGTGATTTACAACTATATAGTAAGAGGCACCATGATGGAAATCAAGTGGACTCCTAGAGTATAGTCAATAGGGCCCATCAACCACCACTGGTGTTATTGTGACCAGTATAACGATGCCTTATTTTTAGCTTTCTGTGCCTCCGAGAGCAGAAAAGTAGATGTTTTAAAGCAAAATGTGAACAGGCCTAAGATACCCGGGCTATGTTGGCACTGCACTGAAAGTATTACTTTATACAGCAAGAGCAACTAAACCCCGCGTACAAACCAGCTGTGCCTTCCCTCCCATAGGTACATAAACCCCAATTATACTCACACAAGCAATGAAAAGACAACCTTACTTGTTATAAGAGAGTTCATGATGACAGAGGTTGCTTTGGCTTTCACCACAGGGGCCTTCTCCACAGAGGTGGAATGGGGCAAAGCGGGTGGGGGCATGCTAGTATCCCCATCCTCAACCTGCTCAAAGGGAGGAGAGTGTATAGGGTCACAGAATGGAAGTGAGATTGTAATGGAGGAGACGGGAAAGAGAAAAAAAAACATAATAAATAAATAACCTTTTCTAGGAGATTACATTTTTGGTGTTCTATTCCAGAAGTTTTAGCTGTAACGTTTATTAACTCTGAGGGGGTTTGTCCGGGATTAGAAAACATCACTGCTTTCTGCCAGAAACTGCTCCCTACGTGTCCGCAGGTTGCCCCATACAAGTCAATGGCACTGAGCTGCAATGCCAGACACAACCTATGGACAGGGGTGGCACTGTTTCTGGAAACAGAGGCTATGTTCTCATAATCCTAAACTCCCCCTTTCAGTATGTGAAGAATATTATAGCAAACTAACAACTAAATACTCCTGAACAATATTTCTCTCAGCAAGAGGAAACTTTCTAAAGCTATAATAGTAGTGTTGTGCTCTGTATTCCGGTCGGAGTGATTCCAAACGACTTGAACCAGCGATCCGCATCCTGTGGGAAAACAGCCAAACCAAATCAGAAGCCTGCCCACCAAACAGGAAGAAGAAAGTGTGCTGTACCCTTCCTTCCTCCCGACTAGCAGGTTTCCAATTGGTTCCACAACGTGTACAACACCCTTCATTCTTCCTATCTGACTGGCAGGCGTCTGGTTGGATTCTCTATTTTACCACAGGACGCCGATCGCCTGCATCAAATCGCAACACTATTTACCAGGAATGGCATTAAACCGGTGGCAGAAACTACATCGAAATACTGCGGTGTGGTTTGTACCACTGCCGCTAAGTAACGTCCAAACCACTTTCACAATACTGCAATGGCTTTATTGCGGTCGGTTTCCTCTGCGGACCTCAGCGATACCACTCTTCACAATTGTCCCATTTTTATAGCGGCTACTACTTAATATTTCAGGAACAGTTTTCAAAAATCTATGCAGCTCTTCTCCAGCACATGTCTACTGTGTAGTCTAGAAACCCACTATTAGATCACTGGACTCTTCTATAGAAAAGGTGCTAAAGTGATACCACCCTTTGCTTAATTTGGGTGACCATATCCTAATCTGTGTTCTTTATATACAACATTTTACCCGATATGTGCACACTAATCCGAGTCCAGTGTTTGCTCCCCGACTCCAATTGTGCTTGTGGATAGAAAAGTATGCACAGCAGAATAACTGCCTCAATGGTGCACATAATGAATATACAACACACCTTCCTTCCCCCATAAACATCCGCAGGGTCACTAGCACATTTATACAGACATCTAATACACCACTCAGAGAAGAGCTCCTCAATCCACCCAGCTCATAAGTCTGAGCTTTAAAATATAACGGGCAAAACACCAATGGGGACAAATCAAGTTGCTCTTCTCCTCTTATAGGAGGAGGTTGTCACTTAAAGGCGTTGTCCACTTCATTTTTAAGCCTACTGCTGGCCTTTTGAGATTAAAAAAAAAAAAAAAAAGTTTTTTTTTTTCTCTATCATCACCACTGCAATAGTCACGTGCCATTGGCTGACACCTCTCCGAACGGTGATGTCAGCCAATGGCATATCACAATTGCAGCCAATCAGCGCTGACGTCCCCCTTCGAATCTATACTAGAAAAAAAAAAAACTGAGGAGTGTGAGGGCGGTGCAGCATTGGATCCGAGATGAATAGAATTTTTTTTTATTTAATGGGGAGCAGTATGCTTGAAAGGCTGCTTTCACACAGCGCAGTTTTGGTGTAGTTTTAACTGCGCTCCAATTAAACTACCTTTATTACTAACAAGCTTCTTTCACTTATCTAAACTGTTTGGAAAGTGAGTAATCAATGAGTGTGTTTGTAATCCACAAGACTTTACACACAGTAATTGCTTACGTACTTGAAACATCTTTCTGAGCAATTTAGACAATGGAAAGAAGCTGCTGGTAATAAAGGCAGCTTAATTGGAGTGCGGTTAAAACTGCACCAAAACTGCGCTGTGTGAAAGCAGCCCAAAGAAAAATAAATGAACTGGACAAGTCCTATCATATAGTCTAAACAGGAGAAGGAATGCTTCAATAAAAGCACATCATTAGGTGTACAAGCTCCCTGGTGCTTCATGTTCAAGGGACCTGTGAGGTCCTCTAAATAAAGAAATAGGAGCTAGCAGCATTTACAACTAGTTGTCATCCCAACGCTTTGCGCAGCCATCAGCCTTTCCTCTTCATTAGTCATCAGTGCCAAAAGATCCAGCACCTGATACGCAGAAGAACCCTTAGCTAGTCAACTGGGCAGTCACCACTACCGAGCAGCCTATGCAGTGTCAAGTGGCGGTCACCACTTGCCAGTTCTCCCCATTCAGAAGCAAGTGGTGGAGGCTGCCCAATTGATGGTTCATTACCAGATCAGGCGCTAATGAACGGGGGCAGCCAGGCGGTAAAAAATTATTGAAAGCGCTTAAAGCAGTTATTAGTAAATGCTGCTAGTTCTGTTTTTGGAGGACCTCAAAGGCCCATTAAAGCATCAGTTATGACCATCTTGAACAGGGGTCTCAAACTGCGGCCCTCCAGCTGTTGGGAAACTACAACTCCCATCATGCATTTATATAATCTATAACAGTAGGCATGATGGGAGTTGTAGTTTCCCAACAGCTGGAGGCCCGCAGTTTGAGACCCCTGAGCTAGAAGAAGTTTCAATTGATATTTAAGAAGAGATGGGTCCAACAGGCAGAGGACCTGCATACTCTGTCTGGCACAATACTGAAAAGGATATTTGGGAGAGGAGCTTCTCTAATCCAGTGGGCACAGCAAAGAAGGCTCACAACAATTGCCGTCTGGCCCCACCTAAAAAAAAAGTCAATAGGGGCATATACGAATACTCTTCTCAGATGTCCATTTCAGCAGAATGCCCGGCAGAATTAAGCGTCTATAGGAGCTTTTATTCCCAACAGTGGGGCAGTAACACATTTACACATTGCTAAGTGGATGTAGGAAATGGACTATACAGATACAGGCGTCTTCCCAGCATACCTTAGACAGCTTCTGGTATTTGCGTTCTGGGATGACAGGATTTCTCCACAAGGTGTTACTGCACATGTCTGATGAAGGTGGCGTCATTGGTGCTGTATCCTCCAGGGCATCGTCATAGCTGAAAGCACGACGGTGCATCCCAACTGGCAAGGACATTTTCCCTAGAAGCCCACTTGAGCCGTGCTCAATGGCTGAAGACAAACAACTACTTACTACAAAGTTTGACCAAAAACACCTTTCCAAGCATGCTCACTATATACCACCATCGTATTAAAACAAAAAAAGGTCTATCAATGAACCCCATGCATCAGAGGCACTATCCCGGGATCATTTTAAATGGGAAATACCTGGTAATGCTGTTAATAGCTCACACATTGGGCCTCATTTATGAAGAAAGTCCTTGTTGCCCACAGCAACCAGAGCTCCGCTTTCATTTCTTGAGCTCTGGTTGCCATGGGCAACAAGGACAGTCTTCTGCTTAGACAGCTTTCGTAAATGAGGCCCATTGTTAATATTTGTACCCATGCTTTGCTTGCTTGGTATTGCAGGCAGGCTCCAAGCAGAATCAGGCTCCTTTCCCCTCTGGCAGCTAACACAGGGCTTTCTTTCCAATTCTATAGTGCTCATCTATACTTCTGGATTACTGCAGAGGCTTGGGCCTTTGTTTCCCAGACAAGCAGGACAGTAAGTGGTTTCCAGTGCCTGCTCTGCAGTGACCCGAAAACTGGCTGTGAGGAGAGTGACTGAGCATGAGCGTCCACCAGCAACAAGCTCTTTAGGTGGACATGCTTATTGGAATGCACTCTGACCACCAGGTGGAGCCATACTATGTTAATGTCATACCTTCACAGGATCATTGAAACGGCAGACATTCTTTATAATCTATATAATGAATGATATTTAATGCCCTCTAAGTAGGCAGTCAATGTTACAACACAAACGCAATTTCTTAAAACCATTAAAAATAAAAAGCAGAGAAAACAAAAGATGCAAAAATTCAGCATAGAAAATATATTTAAAGCCATAACGGAATATATACTACCTCTGCCGAGATTATGCAGAAGAC
This sequence comes from Phyllomedusa bahiana, assembly GCA_025379985.1. Taxonomy (NCBI): domain Eukaryota; kingdom Metazoa; phylum Chordata; class Amphibia; order Anura; family Hylidae; genus Phyllomedusa; species Phyllomedusa bahiana. The sequence goes on along the minus strand of JAODAL010001566.1, from coordinate 153,582 downwards.
AGACACATTTGCTTCCCAAATGCACACAAAAATTCACTAGACCAGCACAAGATCGCCCCTTACTATTGTGCCTTAAACATTAAAAAAAAAAATTGGCCTCCACCCAACATGATGAGCAATGGGGGTCACACATGAAGCAGGCCTGCTGTTTATTAAACCACAAAGTGAGATATTTCATGTGAATGGATCACTGCCGGCAACAAGGCAATGCTTGGTCATGAAGTAGAAAAAAAAAAAAAAAATCTACAGTATTTCACAAAATTGAGTACACTCCTCATTTTAGAAATGCTGTATTTCATCTTTTCAGGGGACAACACTAAAGATATGACACTTTCATTCAATGTAAAGTAGTCAATGTACAGCTTGTGTAACAGTGTAAATGTGGTGTGCCCTCAAAATAACTCAACATACAGCCATTAATGTCTAAACTGCAACAAAAGTGAATACACTTCTAAGTGAATATTGTGCCCAATTTGACATTTTCCCTCCAAGGTGTCATGTGACTCAGTGTTACAAGGTCTCTCCGGTGTAAAATCTGGTGTTGTCGCTCTCACATTCTATCATACTGGTCACCGTCTACAGATCTGAAGTATTGTTGCTCTACATAAAGATGGCCCAGGCTATAAGAAGATTGGCAACACCCTGTCAGTGCTCAGACCACATTGCATCAAATTGGTCTGCATGGCTGTCATCCCAGAAGGAAGCCTCTTCTAGAGACTATGCACAAGAAAGCCTGCAAACCGTTTTTTGAAGAAAAATATAGAAGCAAGCAGCACAGGAAAAAATGTTAGAAACGGTGCATGTCTAACAGATAAAAACAGTATAAAAATATATATATATATATAACTGTAGACATAACCTCAAAAAAAGTGAATTTATAAGTGTCCCAACAGCAACGTTTCAGCTCTAAACAGAGCCTTCTTCAAGCAATATCTCATAGTGCTTTCCAGGTGTAGATTTAGTGTTTCAATACAAATATCAACATTATTCAATGAAAGTGTAATCAACAGGGATATGTAAGGCCGTGTTCACACGGCTTATTCCCGACGGATTTGTGAGCCGTATTGAGCTCACAAATCCGCCATGAATAAGGGGCGGGACGGGGGCGGGACCAGAGCGCGGCGGGGGCGCCGCTCCCGGCCCCATAGACAATGCATTATCTACGGCGCGTACGCGCCGTAAATAATGTGCATGTCACTTTCTCCCCCCGCGGCGGATTCAACGAGTGGGGAGGAGCGACGGATTCCACTGTTCTCTATGAGAGCAGTGGATTACCGTAATTGCTGCCGCGGATTGGCGCCGTATTGCAGCGCAAATCCGGCGCGCAGTACGGCGCCAATCCGCGGCAGAATAAGCCGTGTGAACGAGGCCTTAAATTACAGACAGTGATAGGCACGTCAAATTTTAGTGTAAATAAGGTTATGCATCGTGAACAATGTAAGCCGTGTGAAAAATGGAATTATCAGCAATAGTCACAATCGACAATGCATTAAATGATTATAAAAAATACAAGTGATTGCACAGTATATCAATAAAAACTCAAAGCGAGTCTTCTTACTGCAGGACTATGGTGTAAGCTCTCCGCTCAAACATCGGCATCTTTTGGGTATGTTCATATGGCTTCTCGGGGCGCATTTTGCCACGTATTTTGTGGCGTACTGCGCTTAATACGCAAGGAAATGCGCCCCATAATTACGGTAATCCATAGCTCTCTGAGAGCTATGGATTACGCCTCCTCTCCCCACTCGTACAATACAATCGTATTGTGCGCGCAGGGAGATAAGTGACAAGTCAATTATTTGCGGCGAATACATGGCGCAAGTAATGCATATCTATGGGGCCGTTGGGATGCTGCCTCCCCCTCCCCTGTGCCACAGGAGTACGCACGTAGTAGCGCGAGCGCCCAAATCACTGTGTACCGCGGCGCGTACTGTACCCGCCGCAGTATATTGTGTGAACATACCCTTCAAAATTCACTGCGCATGCGTATGTTTCCTCAAAGTCGCGCACATGCAGTAGGAGAGTACCCTCAAGAGACTGAATCCATAGTTCTCTATGAGAACTGTGGAATACCGTAATGACAGGGACGGATTTCAGTCGTACTGCAGCGCAAATACGGCACGCGGTACGGTTGAAATCAGTGCCCAAAGGCCCCGTTCATACGGCTTATTCACGCCGGATTTGCGAGCCGGATTGCGCTCGCAATTCCAGCTTGAATAAGGGGCGGGTGCGCGGCCCCATAGACTTCCATTATCCACAGCGCGTATTGCGCCTGGATAATGTGCATGTCACTTTCTCCCCGCCCGGCGGATTCGCCGAGCGGGAAGGAGCGACGGAATCCACTGTTCTCTATGAGAACAATGGATTACCGTAATTACTCCGACGGATTGGCGCCGTACTGCAGCGCAAATCCGGCACGGAGTACAGCGCCAATCCGCGGCGAAATAAGCCGTGTGAACACGGCCTAAGTGTAATTGGAGAGTAAATAAACATCACCAAGTGAGACCAAACGCCACAACAGTAAGAACTCAATGCCTTCCCATAAGAAGAAACACCTGCTTAGCCAAGGCGATGACTTTATATACCTGGAAAGCACTGTGTGATGTTGCTTAAAAAAAAGGCTCTGTTTAGATTTGAAACGTTGCTGTTGGGACACTATAAATTCACTTTTTTTAATTGCTGTCTACATTTATATTTTTTTTTTGCTAAAGAAACGGAGACCAAGGACAAGGATTACTGGAACTGTGTTCTGATGAGACCAAGATAAACTAATTTGGTTCAGATGGTGTCAAGCGTGTGTGGTAAGAACAGATGTGGAGTACAAAGACAAGTGTGTCCTGCCTACAATCAAACATGGTGGTGGGAGTGTCATGGTTTGGGGCTCCATGAGTGCTGCTACACAAGTTACAATTCATTGAGAGATCTGTGAATGCCAACATGTACTATGACTTATTGAAGCAGAGCATGATCCCCCTCCCTTCAGAAACTGGGCTCCATACCTCCAAGACAACCACTGCCTTGCTGAAGACAATGAGGAATTGGACTGGCCAAGCATGTCTCCAAATCTAAACCCTACTGAGCATCCTCAAAACGGAAGATGGAGGAGTGCAAGCTCTGTGATGTCATCTTGGAGGAGTGGAAGAGGATTCCAGTGGCAACCTGTGTAGCTCTAGTGAACGCCATGCCTGAGAGAGTTAAAGCAGTGCTGGAAAATAATGGTGGCCACACAAAATATTGATACTTTGGGCACAATTTGTCCATTTTAGGGGTGCACTCACTTTTGTTGCCAGCGGTTTAGACATTGATTGCTGTATGGTGAGTTATTTGAGGGTACACAAAATTTACACTCTTATACAAGCTGACTGACTACTTTACATTGTATCAAAGTATCATATCTCCAGTGCTGTCCCATGACAAGATAATAAAATATTTACAAAAATATGAGGGGTGTACCAACTTGTGAGATACTGTATATGTTACATAAATTACTTTCAAAGATAAGTAGCAAATTGTTGTATACAAGCCAGAAAGAAAACCCTGCAGATTGTCATCTCTAGCACAAAAGCTTGTTTACATAAGTTAATGACAAGTTTAAACCATTAGAGCTCTGTATCTTAGATTATAAACTTCATATCATTTACGGGAATACCAGAGCTGATATGCCAATCAATGCCATAGGACCAGCTACAGCCTAACCAGGAAGAGAGTCTGAAGCTGACTGTGGCTCTGTGAAAAAGTATGGCGAGACAACCCCTTTAGCGTTTCACAGTTGTATTTCAAGAGGGTCTCTCACCATGCCATTTCACAGAACTTCAAACTTGATTGTCATATCAGCTCTGCAATTCGCACCCACATGTTCAGCCCCAAAACCGGAAGAATGAACATGTGCTAAGTATTTCGGACCGCCAGCGGTATAAGAGACTGTCCGGCAGAAAATCCGTGCAGTGGGGACCGCTGCACGGATTTTCCATTAAAGGGGATTTGCCAGGACGTGCCTTATCTGCTAAGAAGCAAATGTAAACAAGCCGCGGAGCTGAGAGAGAGAGAGACACAACCAGAGCACAGAGCTGTGCATAAGGGATCGTGTGACATGTTCACTCAAATAATCAAACTACAACTTGTGGATTCTGTATACAAAAGACAACAGTTTTTCTCCTCAGCAGCTTGAAAGCTCCTTCATGTTCTCTGTCATCAGATAAAGCTGGGATCTAATCACATTACAACTAGTTTATTCTGTATACAAAACACAACATATTTCTACCCGGTGCCTTGAAAACTTCTGCAGCTCAGTCTAATCAGATAAGAAGCTCTCTCTGCACAAGCCCGGCCAGCAGCTCCTCAGGTCATATCTAATACAAACTTTGAAGTAACCAAGGGCATGTAAGGAAGGCTGTAGCTCTCTCAGGCTGCAATATTTGTAATCACATATATTTAGAAAAGTGATTAAAAACCCATTTTGGAGGATCCCACGTCAACATTACATCGTGGCAAAACCCCTTTAAAGTCAATGTAAAAGCTTTCAAATCCAAAAACAGTCTGTAAATCCGACTGAAAACCTGTGCCGTGGAGACAAGCCATAACAGGGACATTGGTGATGGAGGAGATAACAGCAGGGCACAAGGCTAAAGAACTCTAAACAGTTAAAGTTAATCAGTAAAAAAGATAAACCAGCTTATGTGCTGCTGATGAGACACAGCATGTAGGGACATCACCATCCCACCCATAACTGCTAGAGCAGAGGATGGTAATCTAGGGATGTTAGTGTACATAAGCAGGAGATGAGATCTGCTCTAGCACTGACCAGAAGCAGAATCAGTGTCGTATTCGGTAAGGCTGGGTTCACACAGCTTATGCACGGCGTAATTGCGGGGACGCATTTCGCCCGCAATTACGCCGTGTGCCCTGCAGTGGGGGCCTACCGGCCCCATAGACATTCATTATTCGCGGCGCATATAACGCCATGAATAACTGACAAGTCACTTCTCTCCCCGCATTGTGCGAGCGGGGAGAAGAGGAGACGTAATCCATAGTTCTCTATGAGAACGGTGGATTACCGTAATGACTGGGACGGATCTCGACACATATTGAGCGCAGGACGGCGCAAAATACGGGACGAGATACGTTCCAAAATAAGCCGTGTGAACATGGCCTAATAGTCTCGACATACCATTGCCTACATGTTTACAGCTAATCGATAGGGTAAAAAATACCCCTTTAAAGCATAAGCACTGTAGAAATGAGACATTTCTCCAACCCAATTCCCCCCAACTTTGTGAATATTTGATGGTCAGTGAAGACTCTTCAAAAATAGGTCTAGTCCTTCTGTGATCAGTGGATATAACTGTATACACTCTTTAAAGAGGTTGTCTCACTACAAGGATTGCTTTTTATGTTAAAGATCTTGTATAAACAAGTCACTTTGCAATATGTGTCCATTAACAGTGTCCTACCTATTCCTAGATATCACCTCTTGTATGGGCTACATCAGCTCCTCAGGTCGCTATAGCTACAGACCTGTTCAGTTTCTCATGATAGGCTGCCAGCAGTGGTTGCTATAACTACAGACCTGTTGGATCTCTCCTGACAGGCTGCCAGTGCTGGTGCTTAGCTAAGACTGTTGGATCTCTCTGACAGGCTGCAGTGCGGTCGCTATAGCTACAGACCTGTTGGATCTCTCCTGACAGGCTGCCAGTGCCGGTCGCTATAGCTACAGGCCTGGTGTCCTCAGCAGTTCATTACTGCAGGCTAGGAGAAGCCAGTAAAACCAGTAAACGCGCCACCGAATTAAAAAATAAAACAGGACTGAGGTAAGATGAATCGATGTAGTGAGACAAACCTTTAAGTGGAAGTTAAACTCAATTTTTCCATGTACATTGAAAAAGCTTTTTTAGGTTTTTAAAATAAATCTAAAATTGTTTGCACCTCAAGTATCATAACACTACAGTATAGCCTGATCACGGCTTTCATACACACCGCCTATTTACTCAGAGATCTACCGTGCATAGTAAGTTATGTTACCAGGTACATCAGGTTGTCTTGATGCCATTACAGTGATTACAGATGCGGCCTTTTCTATGGAATCCCAGAATATACTCGTTACCTGGGAAAGATAAGGATCTCAATTATTAAAAATAAAAGCAGGCAGTGACCATGGAGAAGCACAGAGCCAGCCACAGTGACCAGCAAGCCATGAGAGGTGAAGCAACGTGGAATGAGGCATGTGCACATTCGTAATAATATGGCGGGAGAAGAGCTGTTCAACGTCTTACCAGGCCTCTGTGTAAGGAGGATTACTGGGAGCGAGACGGGGCACCCTGGAACATAGTGCAAGGAAAGCAGAATCCCTGAAGAGCTGGAAGGTGGTCCATGCAGGGCCCTGGAGACCACAAGGAACATGAAGTGACATAACAGTCCACAAGTATCAGTGTATCACACTATTTAAAGGGGTTGTCTCACTACAAGGATTGCTTTTTATGTTAAAGATCTTGCAAAAACAAGTCACTTTGCAATATGTGTCCATTAACAATGTCCTACCTATTCTTAGATATCCCCTCTTGTATGGGCTGCATCAGCTCCTCACGTCACTATAGCTACAGACCTGTTTGACCTCTCCTGATAGGCTGCCAGTACTGGTCGCTATAGCTACAGACCTGGCTTCTACTGCAGCCTAGTGGAAGTCCGTAAACACGCCCCTGAATTCAAAATGAAACCAAGAAAACAGGACTGAGATAAGATGAATCAATGTAGTGACACAACCCCTTTAACTCCAGGGATTAGCAGCAGGAGGCCTAATGAAGACCTTGGTAGCCGCCATGTTGGTACACATTTTATAAATTTTCATGGCTGGCACTCAATGGAGATAAATTGTTTGCTGGGTGCTTGTCAAATGATGTGGAAGTCGCCTCCAAGATTAAAGAGAACCTGTTTTCAGCCAGAAAGGAGTCCGTTTTCCTACCCCGCCCACCTCACAACTGATAAACCTATTACTTTGAATAGGTAAAAATACATGAATAACTGCCAGGTGGGCGGGGCTAACACCTGCTTATGAATAAGATTTGAGCATTAAAGGGGTTGTCTCACTACATTGATCCATCTTACCTCAGTCCTGTTTTTTTGGTTTCATTTTGAATTCAGGGGCGTGCTTACTGGCTCTACTAGGCTGCAGTAGAAGCCAGGTCTGTAGCTATAGCAACCAGTGCTGGCAGCCTACCATGAGAGATTGAACAGGTCTGTAGCTATAGTGACCTGAGGAGCTGATGCAGCCCATACAAGAGGGGATATCCCAGAATAGGTAGGACATTGATAATGAACAGATATTGCAAAGTGACTTGTTTTTGCAAGATCTTTAACATAAAAAGCAATCCTTGTACCGAGACAGCCCCATTAAATGCTCTAAAACTACAGCATCTTCCAGAATAAGGGACACAGTGCTGGACACAGCAGGTCTGACACTAGCTTGTGCTGTCCTCAGCAAGGGGGGCATAATCTATGCAACAGGTTCCCTTTAATGCAAATTAAAGGATTTAAAATCAGACTAACAACAAGTTTAATGTAGAGACAACGTATAGAATTGTGACCTTTCGGTCCAGGACCCTAATCATACAAGTCACTAAATTTGAGGTAGAGGAAGTGGATAACGTCTGCAGCCGATAAGAAAGAAGCCCATAAAAAGGGCTAGGTCAACTGCAGGGGGCAGAAATGACCTGAAAACGGTCAGAAAATGCAGTTTTTTTGTCCACTGTCTGTGAAAAGCTGCTAAACAGTCAGTTTTCGGCACGGTTTGCGGTGTTTTTTTTTTTTTTTTGCATAGATGCACAGCAATAGATTTGCTAAAACGTGCAAAAAACGTCCGGCACTTTATACAGACTCCAATAGTAAATTTTCTGCTCAAGTAAATTTTTGCAACATGTTCCAAAAAAAATAACCAGCAAAGAAAACTCTGTGGAGACTACAGGACATTTTTACATGAAGTCTATGGGAGCTCTTTTCAGTCATTTTTTCAGTGTTTTTAGAAAATAAAAAAAGGGCCATTTTTCTGTGCTGTGTAGACGGAGCCGACGGATTCTTCCCAAACACGGCAGCGTCTTGACACCACTATGCATTTTGTCTTCACCAATTATTTACTAACAGTGATAACTTAAAGGGGTTTTATCGCTACAAAGATCATGTCTCAGATTATGGGGACAGTAAAAATAAGCACTTTTGTAATTGGCTTGCATTACTTCTGTCACTTGGTTAGCGATACACTTCCTGTAAATCTGTTTATTTCTGCTGTTCTGGGACAAAAACCCCCCGGGGTGTCTACCCTGCCCCCTAACCCCCCCCTGCACTGTGATGGTGGCTGACATTTCATTCAGCCTGTTGGGTTTTGCCCCTAGACGGGAAACTCATCCCCACGCCCCCGCGCTGTGATTGGCTGCTGCACACTCTGTGTTTACTCCCTCTGAGCTTTTAAAAAATCAAAGTGAAACCAGATTTGCGGCTCTATGTACATCTCAGCTTGGGGGGAAGGATTGGGAAATTCGGGCTTTTTAAGGGGCTTTTGCAAGGGTTTGTTCACCTCTCACGGGTTCAGTTTGAACTTTAAAAAGAGGGCTTTGTTCCCCCAGATCGAATGAAGCCCCGCTCCTTAGACATCATCACCACCTTAACATAGGATTCAAAACACTGTCTGATGTAGCTGCCTGTAAGAGTAGTCGGGGCAACACCCTTTTACGAATGAAGTTTGAATTGGGTTGTCTCATACATTGATTCATCTTACTCATCCTGTTTTTTGGTTTCATTTTGAATTCAGGCTGCTTATGCTTCTATGGTGCAGTAGAAGCCAGTCTTAATAGCAACAGTGCTGGAGCCTACCATGAGAATTGAATTGGTCTGTAGCTATAGTGACTGAATGATGCCGCCCATAGAAAGGATATCCCAAATAGTAGACATGTGATGAACAGTATGCAAGTAGACTTGTTTTTGCAGATCCTTTAACATAAAAGCATCCTTGAGCGAGACAGCCCATTAGATGCTCCTAAACTCCAGCATCTCCGAATAAGGACACAGGCTGACACAGCAGGTTGCCACTAGCTTGTGCTGTCGATCAGCAAGGGCATAATCGCAACAGGTTCCCTTTAATGCAAATTAAAGGATTGTAAAATCAGATAACAACAAGTGTTAATGTAGAGACAACGTATAGAATTGTGACCTTTCGGTCCAGGACCCTAATCATACAAGTCACTAAGTTTGAGTTAGAGGAAGTGGGTAACGTCTGCAGCCGTATAATGAAAGAAGCCATAATAAGGCTAGGTCTACACTGCAGTGGACAGAAATGACCTGAAAACGGTCAGAAAATGCAGTTTTTTTGTCCACCGTCTGTGAAAAGCTGCTAAACAGTCAGTTTTCGGCACGGTTTGCGGTGTTTTTTTTTTGCATAGATGCACAGCAATAGATTTGCTAAAACGTGCAAAAAACGTCCGGTACTTTATACAGACTCCAATAGTAAATTTTCTGCTCAAGTAAATTTTTGCAACATGTCCAAAAATACAGCAGAAAACTCTCTTGGAGACTACAGGCATTTTACAAGAGAGTCTATGGAGCTCTTTTCGTCATTTTCAGTGTTTAGAAAAAAAGGGCTATATTGCTTCTCCGTGTCACTGAGCGACGGATTCTTCCCAACACGGCAGGTCTTGACACCGACTGCATCTTTGTCTTCACCAATATTACTAACAGGATAACTTAAAGGTGTTATGTTACAAAGATCATGTCTCAGATTATGGGACAGTAAAAATAAGCATTTTGTAATTGGTTGCTTACTCTGTCACTTGTTTAGCAGATATCAGCTTCGCTGAAATCTTCTTATTTCTGCTGTTGCTGGGAACAAAAAACGCCCCTATGGTCTATCATCCCCCTAGTACGACGCCCCATGCAGTGATTGGCTGGGTGAGATTTCATTCAGCCTGTGGAGAGGGAACACGCCCGCTGAATTTCAAACTCAATCTGAGAAAATTAGCAGAACAGCACGAGCAGCTCAAACGATAACACCCCTTTAAGTGAGTTTTCTAATGAAGAATGGATTTTGAAACATGTTCCCTTCTTAATGAGAAGCTGGTTTTTCTACCTACTCATTTTATTGGGTAATTTGGCTTCTTCCTCAACCGTGCCCTGTTTGACAGGTATTTTATTAGGGGAGATGAGCAAATCACTTTCTTCATTTCATAGTCAAATTGTGACCACAATGTTTACCGCTGAAAACAGAGCAAACATACTGAATGGAACAGAATAGCGCAGATCACTGCACCTTCCTATTCCTAGTCATAGTAGGTCTACTATCTTTTCCATGCTTAAAGGGGTTGTCTCACTACAAGAATTGCCTTTTATGCTAAAGATCTTACCAGAACAAGTCACTTTGCAATATGTGTCCATTAACAGTGTTCTACATATTCCTAGATATCCCCTCTTGTATGGGCTGCATCAGCTCTTCAGGTCACTATAGTTACAGACCTGTTTACTCTCTGATAGGCTGCCAGTACTGGTTGCTATAGCTACAGACCTGGCTTCTACTACAGCCTAGCAGAAGTCAGTAAACACGCCCCTGAATTCAAAATGAAACCAAGAAAACGGGACTGAGGTAAGATGAATCAATGTAGTGAGACAACCCCTTCAATTATGGCAGCTGCCCTCCAGTATGTGTCTGGATAACCGCTAGCATGCGGGATATCTTACCCACCATTAATTCCTAGGGTAACTTCACAGGTGAACGTTGGCCCTATACCTGCTGCCAGGTATCCAGATGTATACCATGGCAAAAATAGAGCAAACCTAATGGGACTAGTTAGGGTGTGTGCACAGGGCTGATGTGGACACAATGTTCAGCATCCAAATCAGCGAGAAAACCTCGTCTGAAAAGTGCTGCACTGAGGCGCCTTTCAGACGAGGATTTCATCAGGTTTTCTTTCTGAAACAAAATAACCAGGGCAAAGCCCATGCCAAGGGTCTGACGCTCTCCATGGATTCCTATGGCGATTTTCAGCACTGAAAACGCTTCAAGAATTGACATGACACTTTTTTCAGCGGCCAAAATAGTGAGGGAAAACACGCAGAAAAGGCGGTTTTACATAGGCATCAATGAAAAGGATTTATTTTGTCATTTTTCATTATGTTTTGGAGGTTGAATCCATGGTAAACAGTGTCCAAATCAGCAATAGTAAGAATGCCCCAATATAAGCGATATCTATAATACACAAGCGATAGTGCGTGCACGACACATTGTCATCGACAACTGCTATAAAATTGTATCCAATCAGAAAGGAAGTGCAAGGTGCTTTCCTTTTAATAGTCTTATTCTGATTTAAAGGTGGACAACCCCTTTAATTGGTAGAAGAGAAAGGGGAGACCGAATGGAAACAGAAAGAGTGTAAACCTGCCTGGGTGGAATAATAATACAGGGGCCGACAGACCACAGCTTCTTCTACTGTTTATCAGGGCTGTGGAGTCAGTTGTCATAAAAGGGACCGACTCCGACTCCCAAAATATATAATAAGTTGGTCCAGTTAGTTCGATGTAGTGCAAAGAGGAATTGGGCTCGGTCAGTGCTACTGTTCCCATATCTTCAGCCTCATCACATGAGGAGTGTAAGTGATGACATGGAGCAGGCAAAGCGCTGCCCCAGGGGAAAAGATTCCGCTCCCAGGGCAAACAGGTTTCAGCAACATTTTTCACCTGTTTTCAAAGAAGTAGAAGAGTTCAACCATTCATCAAAACTGACTGTGGCTGAGGCAATTCCTTTATACCCTGACATTATTAGAGATGTTGCCCCTGTGGTTATCGTTTTGCCCCAACCCAAGTTAGTGTAGAGAGGCCGTTCTCTAGCCTGGAAATAAGATCAGATTTGAGGTCATTTATGCAGGAGGCAATATTATTTCTCATAACAAATTCAGAGACTCCACAAATGTTCCTGCAGTGTTATACATATTTATATTTTTTTGTGTTCTAAAGTCATATCCAATAAATATATTTTACACTGACAAGCAAAATGGTAACAAGGGTTTGAACTTGTGACTTTCAGGCTCCATATCTCACCATCCACTACAGCTTTGTACATGAGGCTACTGTAATTTTATATACAGTTATCTTACCGATCTTATACATAAATGTGACTTGCAAGTATTTACCATCTGCTTAGTTCTGCAGATTCTTGTCATGTAACTGCATTGTTACTGTTTTTTGCTCCAAAAAAAATCAAAATCCCCCTTTGTTTTTTAATACTGCCTGAACCTTTCGGCTCTGAATCAAGCATATTTTGACTAAAATCTGACCCCGGGTCTCTTCACACATTCCCTGTTGGGCAGACGGGACGGGTTTCAAAAAACAAAATTTTTTCAACTTACCCACAAGTTTCAAACCCATTGTTACCCTTTTTGCTTGTCACTGTCTGTTCTAACCAAATAGCTTGATTATTTATCAAAGGAAATAAACAGCCTGTGTTCCCATTTTAACAGAAAAAGTTATCATTTAAATGCCCGTGATGGGGGGGGTCGGGGGTCGAGGTTTGAAAAATTGAGGAGTCGGGGTCGGGGCTTTGGCTTTCCGACTACAGCCCTGGTTTTTATCGGGGGTTCCTCCAAGGGGGGTAAAACCAAGGTAATTTGAACACGCCCTTTCGGGGGGTGGGCCCGTGGTTAGGCATAAACACCTGCCAGCTACTTTTCCCTTTTCTCCATGAGGGAAGGAGCGCCCATCCCAAGGAGGGGGGAATGCACCCTTTATAAACCAGAGGGGGATCCACTGCAAAGATACTGTACAAAAGCTGTACCAGTCTACACCCCGGGGGTTTCAGCGAAATGAGGGGGTAAGATCCAATACACATATAGAGGTAAACCCTGTCTACAGCCCAGGGGGGAAGAAAAGGGGGTAATGATCCAATACACATAAATTGTACCTGTCTACACCCAGGGGCGAGGGGAGGGGGTATAGACCCAATACACATATAGAGCTGCACCATGTCTACAGCCCATAGGGGACAGAGGATGAGAGGGGTATAGATCCAATACACATATAGAGCTGCACCATGTCAAACACCCCCGGGGGCAGAGTTGGGGGTTGACCAAATCAAAATTAGGCGACCAGGTCTACAGCCCAGGGGTGCCGCAATGGGGGTATAGACCCAAATTAAAACAAAAAGGAGCGTCCCATGTCTACAGCCCATAGGGGACAGAGGAGAGGGGATAGAACCAATACCATATAGAGCTTCCCCCATGTCACACCCCATGGGGTGCAGGGGAAGGGAGGGGGGTAAGATCCAATACACATATGAGCTGCCTTTCTACAGCCCATGGGGGCAGAGATAGGGGTATAGATCCCATACACATATAAAGCGACCATGTCTACACCCCAAAGGGGAAAGAGGATGGGGGGGTTATAAAATCCAATACACAATAGGTTTTACCATGCTACCCCTGGGGGGACAGAGGAGGGGGGGGTATAATCCAATACAAATAGAGTGCCCCCATTTACAGCCCACGGGTGCAGGGGGAGGGGTATGATCCAATCCAATAACTGCCCCAGTCTACAGCCCAAAGGGAAACAGGGATAGGGGTATAGAACCAATACACATAGAGCTGTACCATGTCTACAGCCCACGGGGTGCAGGGGAATAGGGGGATAGACCCAATACAATATAGAGCTGACCAGTCTACAGCCCAGGGGGCAGAAAATGGGGGGGTAAGACCCAAATACACAAAAAGCGTACCATGTCTCAGCCCACGGGTCGAGGATAGGGGGTAAGATCCAATCCCCATATAAACTGACCATGTCTACCACCCGGGGCAGAGATGAGGGGATAGATCCAATACACATATAAGCTCCCCATGTCTACCCCAAGGGGACAGAGGATAAAGGGGGGGTAAAGATCCAATCCCAATATAGACGCACCTTTTTAACACCCAAGGGCGGGGGAAAGAGGGGTATAACCCAAATTTACACATATGACTGCACCATGCTACAGCCCAGGGGGCAGGGGGAGAGGGGGTATAGACCCAAATACAATATAGACTGACCTGTCTCACCCCCCAAAAGGACAGAGGATGAGAGGGGTATAGATCCAATAAAACAAAAAGAGCTGCACAATGTCTACAGCCCACGGGGGCGAGGATAAAGGGGGTAAGACCAATACACATAAGAGCTCAAAAATGTCTACAGCCCCGGGGGCAGAATGAGGGGGGGAATAGATCCAATACACATAAAGAGCTGACCATGCACGGCCCCTGGGGACAAGGTTGGGGGGGGTATAAACCAAAAACCATATAAGCTGCACAAGTAAAACCCCCCCCAGGGGTGCAGGTGAGGGGGGGTATAACCAATCCAATAGGGGTTTCCCATGTCTCGCCCAAGGGAAGGGGAAAGAGGGGGTATAATAAAATCCACATATGAGTGACCATGTCTCAGCCCAGGGGCGAGGATGAGGGGGTATAGATCCAATACACATCTAGAGCTGAACCAGGTCTACAGCCCAAGGGGACAGAGGATGAGGGGGTATAGATCCAATAACAAAGACCCCACCAATCCCCCCAAGGGGCAGGGATGAGGGGGTATAGACCCAAATACACAATAAGCTCCCATTCTACACCCAAGGGGGCAGGGGGTGAGGGGGTATAGATCCAATACACAAAATAAGCTGCCCCTGTCTACCCCCAAGGGAAACAAGGATGAGGGGTATAGACCCCAATACCATATAGAGCTGACCATGTCTACACCCACGGGGTCAGGGATGGGGGGGTAAGTCCCAAACACATATAGAGCTGCACCATGTCTACAGCCCACGGGCGGAAGAGGGGTATAGACCCAAATACACAATAACGCCCCATTCTACACCCCAAAGGGGCGAGGATGAGGGGGGTATAGATCCAATACACATATAGAGCTGCACAATGTCTACACCCCAGGGGCAGGATAAAGGGGGTAATAGATCCAATACACAATAAAAAGCTGCCCCAGTCACAGCCCAGGGGTCAGAGGATGAGGGGTATAGATCCAATACACATATAGAGCTGCACCATGTCTACAGCCAAGGGGCAAGGATGAGGGGTATAGACCCCAATACACATAAGGCTCCCCAATGTCACGCCCCAGGGGGCAGAGATGGGGGGGGTATAAAACCAATACACTATAAAATTACCATGTCTACGCCCACGGGGGTGCAGGGGGTTTGAGGGGGTATAGATCCAATACACATATGGCGACCAGTCACACCCCATAGGGGACAAGGATGGGGGGGATAGCCAAATCCCAATAGACCCACAATGTCTACACCCACGGGTGCAAGATGAGGGGGTATAGATCCAATACACATATAGAGCTGCACCATGTCTACAGCCCATAGGGGACAGAGGATGAGGGGGTATAGATCCAATACACATATAGAGCTGCACCATGTCTACAGCCCACGGGGTGCAGAGGATGAGGGGGTATAGATCCAATACACATATAGAGCTGCACCATGTCTACAGCCCATAGGGGACAGAGGATGAGGGGGTATAGATCCAATACACATATAGAGCTGCACATGTCCCCCCCCAAAAAGGGGGAAAAGGGGAATGAGGGGTTAGATCCAATACACATATAAGTGCCCATGTCCCAGCCCAAGGGACAGAGGATGAGAGGGTATAGATCCAATACACTAAAGGGGCTTTCCCATGTCTCGCCAAGGGGACAAGGATGAGGGGGATAGACCCCAATACACAATAGGCTGAAACCGTCTCACCCCAAAGGGGAAGAGATGAGGGGGATAGATCTAATACACATATAGAGAGCTGTACCATGTCTGCAGCCCATAGGGGACAGAGGATGAGGGGGCATAGATCCAATACACATATAGCGGACCATGTCTAAACCCCCGGGGACAAGGATGAGGGGTAAGATCCAAATCACTATAGACTGCACCTTTTACACCCCAAAGGGGGACAGGGATGAGGGGGCTAACCAATACACATATAGAGCTGTACCATGTCCAAAAGCCAAGGGGACAGAAGGGGGTAGATCCAATACACATATGGGCGACCATGTCCCGACCCGGGCAGAGGAGGGGGGGTATAGAAAAATAACATATAAGTTTCACCATGTTACACCCCAAAAGGGGGCGAAATAGGGGGTATAACCAAAACACATAGAGCTCCCCATGCCACCCCAAAGGGGGACAGAGGATGAGGGGATAGACCCAATACCAATAAAGTTTCCATGTTACAGCCAAGGGGCAGGGGATGAGCGGGTATAGATCCAATACACATATAGAGCTGCACCATGTCTACAGCCCACGGGGTGCAGAGGATGAGGGGGGTATAGATCCAATACACATATAGAGCTGAACCATGTCAAAGCCATAGGGGAAAAGGGGATAAGGGTATAGATCCAATACACATATAGAGCTGCACCATGTCTACAGCCCATAGGGGACAGAGGATGAGAGGGGTATAGATCCAATACACATATAGAGCTGCACCATGTCTACAGCCCATAGGGGACAGAGGATGAGAGGGGTATAGATCCAATACACATATAGAGCTGCACCATGTCTACAGCCCATAGGGGACAGGGGGATAGGGGGTAAGCCAATACACATAAGAGCGCAAAAAATTTTCTCAGCCCCGGGGGGCAGGGGATGAGGGGGATAGACCAAAACACATATAGAGCTGCACCATGTCTGCAGCCCACAAGGGACAGAGGATGAGGGGGTATGGACCAATACCTATAGACTGCCCTGTCACAGCCCATAGGGGACAGAGGATGAGGGGGTATAGATCCAATACAATATAAGTGCACAAGTCTACGCCCAAGGGGGCAGAGGTAGGGGAAAAGATCCAATAACTTTATAGAGCGGGTACCAGTCCCCACCCCAAGGGGCAGAGGATAAGGGGAAAAATTTCCAAAAAACATTAAAAACTGACCATTTCTCAGCCATAGGGGACAGAGGATGAGGGGGTATAGATCCAATACACATATAGAGCTGCACCATGTCTACAGCCCATAGGGGACAGAGGATGAGGGGGAAAAGATCCAAAAAACATATAGGCTACCATGCACACCCATGGGGGAAAGGGAGAGGGGATAGATCCAATAACATATAAGCTGACCATGTCACCCCAAGGGACAGAGAATGAGGGGGATAATCCAAAAACACATATAGAGCTGCCCATGTCCCCAGCCCAGGGCAGAGGAAGGGGGTATAGATCCAATAACATATAGAGCGCACCATTCACACCCCCAAAAAAGGGGAAGAGGATGGGGGGGTATAGTCCAATAACTATAAGCTGTACCATGTCAACCCAAAGGACATGGTGAGGGGGTAAATCCAAACACTATAAAGCTGACCATGTCCAGCCCAAAAGGGGACAGAGGATAGGGGGTAAGACCAATACACATATAAAGCTCCCATTTTACACCCATGGGGGAAAAGGGGATGGGGGGGTATAATCCCTACCATAAAAGAGTTTCACCATGTTACAGCCCATGGGGGACAGGGGGATGGGGGGGTTAAACCCAATACACATATAAGCGACCAAGTCTACACCCATAGGGGACAGAGATGGGGGGGGGGGTAGACCCAAATCCAATAGACTGCACCATTCTACCCCCAAAGGGGCAGGATGGAGGGGTATAGACCCAAATACACTTAAGCGCCCCCTGTTTTCACCCACGGGGCAGGGATAAAGGGGGGGTAATAGATCCAATACACATATAAGCTTTAACCATGTCTCAGCCCCGGGGTGAAAGAATGAGGGGAAGATCCAATACACATATAGAGCTGAACCAGTCTCAGCCCGGGGACAGGGGATGAGGGGGGGTATAAGATCCAATACACAATTAGAGCTGACCATTTTGCACCCCACAAGGGAAAAGGATGGGGTGGGTTAGTCAATACACTATAGAGAGCTGCACCTGTCTGGCCCCCCCCAAGGGACGGGGATGAGGGGGAAAGACCCAATACACAAAGGGGGTGTACCATTCCCGCCATAGGGAACAAGGGATGAGCCTGGCATAGATGCAATACACATATAGGGGGCTGTACCATGGCCATAGGGGGCACTCATGGTCTATGTCTGAGACCAAAATACTAAATACACATATGAGGGCTGCCCAAGGCCAATGTAAGGGGATGAGGGGGGGGCACTTAAGATCTATGGCGGGAAACCCTTTTTTAAGTAAGACACATAACAACCGTACCATGTCACAGTCAAGGGGCCAAGGGATACCCTGGCATAGATCTAATACACATATACAGAGTCGTACCATGTCTGGACCCCGCCAACCCCTCCCAGCTGGAGAGAGGTGCTGCCAACACAACAACCCGCATCCTATACTGGGTCTGCCACCCGCCAGGCTCCGGCCCCTCACCTGCAGAGCTGCGTCTCCCTCCTGCTCCAGCAGCAGTACTAGCACCGGCTTTTCAGCCTTCTCTCCAACATCATACACTCAACAGAGAACACACTAAAACCGCTGACGAGCGAAGAAGCCATTATCTACTTCGGAATGGCGACCGGAAATAACACACACTGCGCACGCGTGGTCTGCAGGCGAGCGCTTGCAACCAGACCGCGCTTGCGCAAAACACTTTGTTGATACTGCCAGCTGTTTTTCCCTGAAGCTTCGACGGCCATGATTACTGAGGGAATGAGTGCAGCGCGCATGTGCCAATGTTTTTCAAAGTAGCTTCCTTAGCCAATGGAATGCGGCCTTTGTGTTTCATAGCAACTGGTGTAAACTACGTTTTGGTGCTAGTGAGTATCCAGGGACGGCCATGGACCCTTCCAGTTTTTCTCTAGAAGTCAGGTAAACTTGGAGTAGTTGAGACTTCACAGTGGAATGTCTGCCGGGTCATGCATGGATCATCTGTATAGCGTTATTGAAGATGCTTTGTAAGGCTGTGCTCACAAAATGAATATTATTCTTAGATGTGTATTATAATAATAATAATCTTTTTTAATAGCCACAATTTCGCAGCACTTTACAATCTAGAGGGTATAATTACAGACAAAAAACAGACATTACACAGTGAGAGATACTTACAGGTGAGACACAAGGTGTGCGGGCCCTGCTCGCAAGAGCTTACAATCTAAGTATTGGGCTGTGCTTCCATAAAATGCATCTAAATATAACATACATGTCAAAAGTCTTGGGCCGCGTTAAATGCTCAAAAAAGATGAGAAATCACTGTTACAACACATGTATTTTTTGCCTCCTTTTTATGCTGTGTGAACATGGCCTAACGGGACATGCTGATGGTGAGTGGGAGAATTGATCCAAAGCTGCTTACATGTGGGGTGTAATAATCACGGTGAACAAGGCATACGTCAAGCCCTTGTTTCAGCATTACAGCTCTTTCCACATGGCAGCTGGAGTTTTATTTTAACGAGAAAACCTTAAAAAATGTTGGGATACGATATCACTCGCCATTGGTTAAAGGGGTTGTCTCACTACAAGGATTGCATTTCCTGTTAAAGATCTTGCAAAAACAAGTCACTTTGCAATATATGTCCATTAACAGTGTCCTACCTATTCTGAGATATCCCTTCCTGTATGGGCTGCATCAGCTCCTGAGGTCACTATAGCTACAGATCTGTTCTGATAGAGTGGCAGCGCTGGTCGCTGTTGCTACAGACCTGTTTGAACTCTCCTGATAGGCTGCCAGCGTTGGTCGCTATAGCTACAGACTGTTCAATCTGTTCTGATAGGGTAACAGCGCTGGTCGCTATAGCTACAGACTGTTCAATCTGTTCTGATAGGGTGACAGCGCTGGTCGCTATAGCTACAGACTGTTCAATCTGTTCTGATAGGGTGACAGCGCTGGTCGCTATAGCTACAGACTGTTCAATCTGTTCTGATAGGGTGACAGCGCTGGTCGCTGTTGCTGTTACAGATCTGTTTGAACTCTCCTGATTGGCTGCCAGCGCTGGTCGCTATAGATACAGACTGTTCAATCTGTTCTGATAGGGTGGCAGCGCTGGTTGCTGTTGCTACAGACCTGTTTGAACTCTCCTGATAGGCTGCTAGCGCTGGTTGCTATAGCTACAGACCTGGTGTCCTCAGCAGCTCATCACTGCAGGCCAGTAGTAACCAGTAAACACTGAATTCAAAAATGAAACCGAGAAAACATAACTGAGGTAAGATGAATCCATGTAGTGAAACAACCCTTTTAAGCACTAATCCTCCAGGAAACGTATCCTTGGGGGGCATAGTTACATAGTTTGTAAGGCCAAAAAAAGACAAGACGTCCATCCAGTTCAGCCCATTTATAAAAGTGTTGATCCAGAGGAAGGCAAAAAACCTCCATGAGGTAGAAGCCAATTGTCCTCATTTTAGGGAAAAATTCCTTCCCGACTCCAATCAGAATAATCCCTGGATCAATGACCCTTCTCCAGAATCCTAGTCACTATAACTTGTTATATTATTACACTCCAGAAATGCATCCAAACCCTCTTTGAACTCTGTAAGTGAATTCACCATGACAATTTCCTCTGGCAGAGATTCCACAGTTCACTGCTCTTACAGTAAAGAATCCCTTCTATGTCTATGTAGAAACTTTCGTTCCTCAAGACGTAGAAGATGCCCCCTTGTTCTAGATACCAACCTGGGTATAAATAAATCTTGGGAGAGATCTCTATATTGACCTTTGATGTATTTAAACATATTTATTATGTCCCCCTGAAGCTGTCTTTTCTCTAAACTAAATAACACCAATCTTGCTAATCTTTCTTGGTATGTAATCCACCCAGTCCTTTTATTATTTTTGTTGCCCGCCTTTGTACTTGTTCAAGCTCTACAATGTCTTTCCTGTGCACTGATGCCCAAAAACTGTACACAATATTCCATGTGTGGTCTAACCAGTGACTTGTATAATGGGAGAATGATGTTCTCATCATGTGCATTTATGCCCCTTTTAATACACCCCATGATCCTGCTTGCTTTGGCAGCTGCTGCCTGACACTGCTGCTACAATTAAGTTTACTGTCCACCAGGATTCCCAAGTCCTTCTCCATGTCACTTTTTCCCAGCGTTTTTCCATTTAACATGTAATCATGTAATGGATTTTTCCTCCCCATGTGCATAACCTTGCATTTCTCTGCCCAGGCTTCCAACCTATCCAGATCTCTTTGTAATAAAACATTGTCCTAGCAGTGTCGCTGCAGTTGGCAATCAGTGGTAAAAGCTGAAAGGTACCTGCAACCACTAACTCTCATATAATAGCACCCAGCTCCACCCTAAACTCTCAGCTCACTAACAGATCAGGTTACGTGTTGTCCAAGTCTGTGGAGAGGGGAGGAAGAGGAAGAAGGTGCAGTAAGAGCTAAGTTGACAATTATGGATGGAGCCTGCAGAGGGGAAAACTGATGAAAAATGTTGGATACAAGTCCTGCAATGGCCATAAAAAATGCTGCACCTCATTCACACCACAGCTCTTGAAAGTTCAGGTACACTTTAAATCACACTATTAAATCTGCTTTCTTCGGTTTGTGCATGGCTAATGGCCAATGTTCACCTCCATGGTTCTTCAATAGTGTGTTTTTAATTAGTATCTGTGATATATTTGAGCTCTCATTATCGGTACCACCTAGCACTAATGGGGATCAACACCCTCCTGGGATATTGTGTTAGGATCTAGGGTGGGTGTAGGACTTGCTGCAGCAAGTTCCGTACAGAACTTTTCTCTGCTACTTAACAACGTATCATTGGTTTTGTATGTATAGCTGCTCTTTGATTTTGTATTGTAAAAACAATTGTGAAAACCTTTAATAAAAATACAGTTAAAAAAAAAAAGAAAATGCTGTTTCAGCCACCACTAGAGGGAGCTTAGGTGTTTACTGCATACTGATCATTATCAAGTTCAATTTTCAAATCACTGTTCACCATCAGTAAGAGGAAAGGAAATCTATAAAAAATATTATGGGCCACATGTATGAAACGGCTTTGGTCTAAAACTCACTTTTTTCCCCATAGGTTTCTATGGGGAAAAAAAAGTGAGTTTTAGACCAAAGCCGTTTCATACATGTGGCCCGATGTGTTTTCACTGATTGACTACATTGACTTTAACACTACAATTTCTTCCCTTTTGTAGATGGGTACAAGGAATTAACCAGAAACATGTCACATTTATCAACCGTAATACAGTGTGCCACCCATGCGGAAATTTCATTGTTTTTACCAACACTGAAACAAAGCGTCAGTCTCTATTACAGTGTCCATCTGGGAGCATTGGAGCATTTGCTGGTAATATGTCCAGTGAAGTAGTAGCGTTCAGTGATAAGAACCTGGCTCCGAATATTTATGTATTTACCTTCCCAGGACTGGTGAAGAGAGCACAACTACAAGGTATTTTATTCAGTATATATCTGTATATAGTATTGTACATCTAACTATTTACCTATATGTTGCTGATCTATCCTGTCTTTCTCTCATATCTACAGTGTGTTGCAGAAGTATTCTTACCCTTTGAATTTTTCTTCATTTTTTTTTTTTTTTACTGTAATTTTTATTAAAGGTTTTAAAGATAAATCATGACAGTTGACATACAAGATGGTGTTAACATCGAATACAATGTGATGTTGGTAAATATACATGGTGTTTTCTTATTTCTTAAATGTTCAGAAACTAAATTATTTTTTTGATATCATATGTGATAGAACAACACAAAGTATCAAGGATTTGTGAAGTGTAAAGAAAATGATATGTACTTTTCCGAGGTTTTGCAAATTGAAAAATTTAAAAGTGTGGAGTACATATGTATTCAACCACCTGTACTTTGATACCACTAGATAAAATCCAGTGTGACCAACTGACTTGAAAAGTCACCTTATTAGCAAATAGAGTACAGTAATTTATTCTCAGTATAACCACAGCTGCTTTGTGAAGGCCTCAGAGGTTTGTTAGAGAACATTAGTTAACAAACAGCATCATGAAAACCAAAGAACACACGAAACAACTCAAGCATAGAGTTATGGCAAAGCGTATTGCAGAGTTGGGTTTTTAAAATAATAGTCCAAGCTCTGAACATCTCACAGAGCACTGTTCAGTCCATCACCTATAAATGGAAGGAGTATGGCACAAATGCTAACCTACCAAGAAAAGGCCGTCCACCTAAGCTGACAGCCCAGACAGCACTAATTAGAGAAGCAACCAAGGGGCCCAGGGTCACCCTGGAGGAGCTGCAGAGATCCAGAGCTAAGGTGGGAGAATATGTTCACAGGGCAACTATTAGTTGAAGTCATGTAGGGGACACAGCAAACATGTGGAAGAAGCGGCTATGGTCATATGAGACCAAACTTGAACTTTTTGGCATAAATGCCAAATGCTATGTGTGGAGGAAAGGCAACACTGCACATCACCCCGAACACACCATCCCCACAGAAACATGGTGGGGACAGCATCATGCTGTGGGGAGGGACTGGGAAGCTGGTCAGAGTTGACGAGAAGATGGATGGAGCTAAATATAGGACAATCCTGCAGGAAAACCTCTTAGAGGCTGCAAAAGCCTTGAGACTGGAACGTAGTTTCACCTTCCAGCGGGACAACGACCCTGAACGTACAGTCAAAGCTACAATTGAAGAATTTAAGGCTAGGCCTACACTGCACTGGATTCCGATCAGTTTAGGCGGATTCAAAATACTGAATCCACTGAAAAACCAACCGTACCTAGCTCTGTGTAGCCCTCAATAGAAAATCTGTGAGGTTTTCATAAACCGAAAACCGTCTGCCGGAATATAGAACATATTGTATATTTCGCCGGATCCATGTCAGATTCCCGCAGTTCCAATATACTGGGTTGAAGGGAATCAAAAATCCGACTTCTGTTTTTTGTGCAAAAAAAAACGGTGGTGCGGCGCAGTCCAGCATTTGAAAATGCCGTCTGATTCTGGTAGGCATTTTCAAATTGCTGTGTAGGCATAGCCTGAATCAAAGCATATTCATGTGTTACCATGGCCCAGTCACAGTCCAGACCTAAATCCTATTGAGAATCTGTGGTATGACTGAAAAATAGGTGTTCACAACCATGTGCCAACCAATTTGACTGAGCTACAGCTATTTTGCAAAAAAGCATGGGCAAAAATTCCAGCCTCTAGATGTGCATAATTGGTGGAGATATCCCCCAACAAACTTCAGCTGTCATTGTAGCTAAAGGTGGTCCTATATACCTAACAAATTACTGGGGGCCCTATACACCTAAACTTAACCCATGAGGTATGGAGATATATAAATCCTCCAGTAGGTAGGTATATAGATGCTGAAAAGGTGAGGATTCTAAGGCTATGTCCACACTGCACAGGAAAACGATTGTATCTCCGGCGCTTTTTGTTTTTCAAAAGCGCCGCAGATACGATTGTTCCTGCAGCCCCATAGCCGGCAATAGGAAACACAAGCTGCAGTCTCCACAGCTCGTCTTTTCTCTGCCCAACTTTTGGCAGCGGCGTATTATACAACATGTTGTATAATACGCCGCCGCTTCTCGTTTTCTTTCCGTCTTCCCATATAATACAATTATATGGGCAACGTCAGGAAAACGAGAAACGACCACGGCTTTTGCACAAACTGTGACAAAAGCCGCGGTCCTGCATCAGAGAAAAAACAGACGCTTTTGAGCCGTTTCTTGTCTGATGCAGTGTAGACATAGTCTAAAATATGTGGGTGGTAAATTCTGCAGCGACGAGTCGTGGCCGGAAGAAGACATCATGATGGTCTGGCCGGATGGAGGTAAAAAGGAAAAAGAACGACTCCCATCAGAGGAAACTTCTCTTGTGAGTCACTAAGGGCGACATGTCCGAAAAGTGTCTATGCCAGTTTTAGGCGCATTAAATCAGTGTAAAGTGCGCCTGAAAGTCTGATACTTTGTAAAAATTGGCGTCAGGTGTACCTTGCATAGATTACTTAATGCGCCTAAAATGGCACATTGTATCAAAAAGGGTGCATTGCATCAAAAAAGGGGGCATTGTATCAAAAAAGGGCGCATCGTATCAAAAAAGGAGGCATTGTATCAAAAAAGGGTGCATCGTATCAAAAAAAGAGGCATCGTATCAAAAAAGGGGCATTGTATTCAAAAAAGGGTGTATCGTATCAAAAAAGGGCGCATTGCATCAAAAAAGGGGGCATCGTATCAAAAAAGGAGGCATTGTATCAAAAAAGGGGCATTGTATCAAAAAAGGGGCATCGTATCAAAAAAGAGGCATCGTATCAAAAAAGGGGCATTGTATCAAAAAAGGGTGCATCGTATCAAAAAAGGGCGCATTGCATCAAAAAAGGGGGCATCGTTCAAACGCATTGCAAAAAAAGGGGGTATGTATCAAAAAAGGGGTCATTGTATCAAAAAAGGGGTCATTGTATCAAAAAAGGGGGCATCGTATCAAAAAAAGAGGCATCGTATCAAAAAAGGGGGCATTGTATCAAAAAAGGGTGCATCGTATCAAAAAAGGGCGCATTGCATCAAAAAAGGGCGCATTGCATCAAAAAAGGAGGCATTGTATCAAAAAAAGGGCGCATCCTATCAAAAAAGAGCGCATCCTATCAAAAAAGGGCGCATCCTATCAAAAAAGGGCGCATTGTATCAAAAAAGGGGGCATTGTATCAAAAAAGGGAGCAGTGTATCAAAAAAGGGGCATCGTATCAAAAAAAGGGCACAGTGTATCAAAAAAGGGCGCATAGCATCAAAAAAGGGCGCATTGCTCAACACTCAGCACATAGCATATCATTGGTAGTATATGGTATGCGTCTATCGAGGCTCATTGCCCGATGGGGGCGCATAACATATGTAAGGCGCTTCAATAGGCGCATTTCGCGACGGGGGGCACACAGTGCACCATATTTAGTCGCATTACAAAGTGTCGTTCCCGGTGTATAATGCGCCTAGTTTTGGTGCACGACAGTCCATTTACAACAAGAATATGGCGTAAAAAGTGGGTTTGCCGCAAAATAGAACAAAAAACCGGCGTTGGCGTTTCGGGACATGTCGCCCTAAATGTAACTGCAGTTAATCACTTATACATCTGCAGAGCCTCTCTATACAACTGGTATCTACCACTATCTGGTCACTGTATGGCAGAAGTGTTTGCTGAGCGCCACCGTTCAACTGCTAGTCGCATTTGGTCACTGTCTGGCAGTGTTATTTGATTCTTAAGTAGTAATATTATTGGCTCTTGGTATTTTAGGATTTTCTTTAGTAGCAATCATGCATATTGTATACTGTATTTGCTCCGTGCATAGGAGTTTTTGGTGTCATTGAGAGGTTTTGTCAGGGCTGATTTTCATTGTACAGTGACTGCTGAGGTGATGGACGGGATCTATGTGGAATACGCGTAAAAATTAGTGACAAGAACATACGTTTTTTTCTCTGTAAAAATACATGCCTCAGTTCATTAAGTGGTGTGAAAAACGCTGTGTGAACTGAGCCCTATTGAGCAAAACCTAACATAAAGGGCCTGGGTCCCGGATGTTTTAGGACCCTAGCAACGCCCTGGCTATAAAGTATTGACTCGGGGGGCTGAAGCTGGAAATTTATTTTAGAAAAACATGCATCATTTTCCGTACACTTAACAAATCCTTGCTACTTTGTGTTGCTCTATCACTTAAAATATCAATGCAATACATTTAAGTTTATGGCTATAATGTTTAAAAATGAGGAACAGTTCAAGCGGTAGGAAGACTGTATTTACTGTATCTAACTACATCTCTATCTATGATATATATCATTCTCTTATCTAAGGTTAATATGGGTATGCTATCTATCTATATCTATTTATCCATTTTATCTATCTATTTGTATATCTGTCCGTGTATCTACATTATCTATCTATCTATCTATCTATCTATCTATCTAACTGTCTGTCGATCTCTCTCTATCTATCTTGCTATACTTTTGTCTCTCACATATCTCTAGCTATCAATCTATCGCTCTGATCTTTCTATCTTAACTATTAGTCCATGTTCACACGGCTCAAAATGGGCCGTATTTCGGTCCGTAATTACGCGCCAACGTGCGCAAATTACGGGCTGAAAATGGCCCATTCATTACGGTAATCCACAGTTCTCATAGAGAACTATGGATTACGTCTCCTCTCCCTGCTCGGCGAATCCGCCGGGCGGGGAGATAAGTGACATGTCACTTTCTAGCGGCGTATATGCGCCGCTAGCAATGACAGTCTATGGGCCGGCGAAGGGCCGGCCCCCCGCTCCCTCCCCCCGCTCCCGCCCCGTCCCCGGCCACACGGCGTAATTGCAGGACGTAATTATGTCCCGTAGTTAAGCCGTGTGAACCTAGCCTATAGGGAACCTGTCACCAGGTTTTTCACATATAAACCAATTACACTGTGGTGTCCTGTGTAGCTAAACATAGACCAAGCTGCCTTTATTTTTTAAAAATGTGTGTTGTTACCTTCCTGAAGCCCTTTTTTTTCAGTCTAGAATCTCGCATATTAATTAGCCCTCTGACATCAGTGTAATGGGCTGGTTTGGCAGTTATTCCCTGCCCACTTATTCAAACAGCTTTCTGGACTTCCGGTTCCGGCGCCGGCGCATGAAGACGCGGTGAGGATCGGCTCCCCGCGCCCGGCGGCTTCTAGAGTGACATTAGCTGTGCAAAACAGCGCGGGACCGGGGCCGACCTTAGCGGGAAAAAGCCCCCCCGAACACCGGGCACACTGCCGGCAGGGGACCGCTCCCCACCGCGGACTCTGCCTTCCCGCTCCGACTCACCGCCCCGGGCACGTGACTCTCCGGGGCCTGCTTGCTTCCTAAAGTGGGGCAGCCTAGAAGCGGCGCGCACCAGCAGCAGCAGGAGGACGTCTCCCTCGGATGTCACGCTGGAACTGGGGTAAGGAGTTCTCCCCTGCCCCAGAATAACCCAGGGATGATAAATCCCGAGGGGGGCTCAGATCGGCGGTGGCGCACGACGGCTTAACCCAGGCTGCCGCACATATTCTACCCGAACAAACAGCCTGCCTGCAAGGAGGGCCCTCTGGAGCTGTCCTGCCACAAAAACAAGGGGACGCTGACTGAGGCGACCCGCCCGGGGCCTTCTAGTTACTCGCGGCAGTGGCAAGCCGGGCGTCCAGGGGGGCTACAAACCCCCCACGTCACGCCTGTCTGTTTACTCCTAATGGAGAAAAACCCTACGTAGTGCCGAAGACCGGGCACCCGAGATCAGCCACAGGCTATACTAAAGGGCCCTCCAGCCACTGCCGGCCAGGAAGGGAGAGACAAACAGCAGTGCAGAGCAGCAAGGGGGAAGTGAACGATGAGAATCCCTCCTGATTTTGCCAGAGGGGTCCCAGGTACAGAACCCAGCCGCCCCAGCCTCCCTCCTGGCTACAGAAGTAGCAAGACAAATAGCACGGACCTGCAGGGGCTTGAAGTCCACCGTCCAGGCCTCTTTTGCTCAAGCTACAGCAGGATGTTCAAAGCCTC
Source organism: Phyllomedusa bahiana (assembly GCA_025379985.1). NCBI lineage: Eukaryota > Metazoa > Chordata > Amphibia > Anura > Hylidae > Phyllomedusa > Phyllomedusa bahiana. Next base: position 125,160 of record JAODAL010001566.1, on the reverse strand, counting down.
ACTCTGCCAGACTCAAAGGGAATTAGAGACAGAAGTAATGACCTGGAGACTGCCAACAGCACTCTGAACGCCTCTGAAACTCTGCGCCAAGGGCACAACGGTGCAACAGAACGCATCGAAGCCCTTGAAAACGCTCCAGGCGGAGTAACCTGGGCTAGTGGGTCTCTCTGGATGTTCAAACAGCGCGATCTACAAACCCTCTGCCAGGAAGAGCTGCCTGCTGTCCTGGGCATCAGCCATGGCTCCCTATTGAAGATCACCGAGTGGGCCCAGAGGGGAAGATAGCTCCAGCATCTAATCTCAAAAACGACAGAAAGCCGCACTTTTGATAATAAAGTTCCTGACTTAATGATAAGGTGAATCCTGAGGGGATCGCAGGCGCAACAAGCACAAATACTCAGGGGCCAAGTGCTGCTTTTTGAGACTCTCGCAAGGTCTCCAGAAGACGTGCCTTCAGCAAAATTTGCACGCAACTACCCATCAGAAGATTCGTTTCAGATTCTCTAACCCGGCCCCCCTAAGGGCTGGATCCTGATGGCCCGCCCAGGTTCTTTAACTCAGCAGATGAAGCGAAGAGGATCTGCGTGACCTGACCAGCTCAGGAGGCTCCGCCTCAAAAAACCAGCTCGACCACCGCGATCGCCTGGGGACTGCAGCTGACTTCCCAAGAGACCTTCAAGAGAGGACGGAGAGAAGCTCAGGGACTCGCCGCGATCCATCACCGCCCACTCTCTCCTAAAGAAGGCCGCCAGCTGAGAGGAGGCGCCAACGGACTCTACTCGGACTGAGGAGACTGGCAACTGCTCGCGAGGAATCATTTTGGGGATGGGGAGGGCTGGTTGTACGGCGCACCCAAGGTTGTTCCATAATTTTTCTTAGCTGAAGGACATGGAGTACACAGGGGCTTTTTCGACGTTTCGAGATGTAACTCCTTTATAATGTTCATGGCCATCAGAAAACTCTAGAAAATTCTAGTACTAAAGGAGTTGTCTCATTATAGTTTCAGCCTTGTCTGTGAATGGATTGAATTGAGGGCGTGTAGTTCTCTGTCTCTTCCCCTCCTCTTCCCCCTCCCCTCAGCAACAGGCAGCATCCAGGATTGCTGCTAGATTTAACCCTGTGTTTTCCTCCCTAGAGGTCTTTTAAATGCTAATGCATACAGAGGGGCTGGCAAGTGTTCCTATACCCTCGTTAGCTTGATATCCACATCTCCAGCAACAACAACAAACCCTCTCAAAAACAAGGCGGAAGCTCCCAAAGTGTTAATCAGGATGTGTCCCTAGTACAGCATGAACTGTTCACAATCTGTAATGATTATTATAGTACAGGCTCCCAGACATCATGATTATATTAACAAACAGGGTCACGCTGTCACACCCCTATTGATCAGCCACTCTGCTCAATTGTGTGAGAGCAGGAGGAAGCGGGCACACACAGGGTAATCAGGCACACGGACATAGAAGCAGAGTCCTCCTCCTCTCCCTCCATACAGAAGCATTCTGTGTTTGGGAGGGGTCTCGCTCCGCCCGGGCTTCAAGGTGATGGTCATTCAGCCCTGACAGCCAGTAAGTTAGGTCAACAGTCGGCTGCTATAGAAATTTGAGAAGCTGGGCATCCTATGACCAGGGCTAGCTCAAATCAGTAGGCATTTGTAATGAACTTATTGCAAAGCTGCTTGTTTTTTTAAGATCTTTAATAAAACCCAATATTTAGCGAGTCAACCCTTTTAAAGGTTTTCCCGGTGGGGGAAGGGGGGGGGGGGTACTGTCTCTCACTTAGAAAGGGTGTTTCATTGCTGAAGGAAAAAAGGAAGTCCGTCCAACCATTGAAGCGGTGCATGTAACAGCCCTCCTTCAGCGTCATTTTGCATTTCTGCCGGCTGGCAATGTTTGCATGCCTGTTATGCCAGTTTACTAGTTTGTTAATTTGTCAATGTCTACTGCGTCCATCTTCCATGCTCTAATTTGATGCCCCCGATGGTCTGCCAAAAATTTTTGAGTCCACCTGACATATTAAGTGCCAACCCGCAGCTCTCCCACATAGAAATACCCTTTATATGCGGATCATCTCCTGGAACATAAAGGGGCTCCGTTCCCCTAATAAACGGATGTAGGTGATCCGGCATCTAAAGAGGCTTCGCCCTGATGTGGTTCTCCTACAGGAATCGCACTTGCAGGCTGATGACATTAAGCGGTTGGAGAAGCTGTGGGTGGGTCGCGCCTTTGGCTCCCCATCTACGTGTGGCAAGGCAGGGGTGGTCACGCTCATCCATAAAAATTTCCCATTTGAGCTGGTCTCACACAAGACACGACATGAGGAAGAGTCACGCACTTAGTAATCAAGTGGGGAGAATGTGGGCCCTTAGCATCTTTAATAGCTATGGACCCGATGTTCATAACCGGGTATTTTTCCGGGCGTTAGCGGAGAGGATTTGTGCCCACAAAATCAATGCCAAATTATTGGAGGAGACATGAATGCGGTCTTAGACCAGCTTGAGGATAGGAGGGGAGGGGCCCAACATCCCAAGCAGGCAGAAAAGTCATTTCCAAGTCTGAAAAGGGAGTTTTACGCCGCCTTTTTGGATGCCATAATCTCCACGACTATTGGAGGGAGCGGAATCCTGATGAGCGGGATTACACCTATTACTCCCGGTTCACCAGTCGTGGTCTAGTTTGGACCATCTTCTGGTATCTGACACCCTCCAAACTAGAATTGAAAGTGCCAGAATTTTGAACATGGTCATCTCTGATCACTCCACATTCTCTGTGGATTTGATGGATTTTTTTCCGAGAGGTGCAGACTCAATTTGGAAGTTTCCTTATTATCTTGCAAAAACGGATAATTTTGATGAGATTGTCAGGGGTTGGTGGATGACCTATTCTTCTGACAACCAGTCACACCGGGAGGATCCCTCACTCTATTGGGCAACTGCAAAAGCGTTGCTTAGAGGCAGGGTTTTAGCCTATACCTCCGCTTATAAACGCAAGCTGAAGGAGGCCTATTTGACTGCCTCAGAAAAGGGTTTGGGGGACCTATAGACCCCTTCCTTGGGGATAGCTCTGACAAACCCAAACGGGAATGGGAACAGGCCAAGCTGGAGTTTGACCTTTGGGCGGATCGTAGAAAGGAACTACATAGGTCACACTTACTCTCCACATTCTTCAGGTACGGAAACAAATCCGGGAAACTTCTTTCCCGGCTACTGAAAGGGGCCTACAAACCTGCGCACATACAAGCTCTCCGCACACCGGAAGGTACTATTACCTCTGATCCGGCAAGGATTAATGACACGCTCAGACAATTTTATGCCACACTGTACTCATCAGAGGGTCAATTTCAAGCAGAGGATGGACGGCGATTCCTCTCCAAAGTCCAATTACATGTCAGATCTCCAGAGGGAGGTACTGAATGCGGACATAACTGAGGAGGAGGTCAAGATGGCTATTCGCCACTTGAAGGCAGGCAAGGCCCTAGGACCTGATGGGTTCTCGGGGGAGGTATACAAGATTCGGAGTGATCAGATCACCCCCATCCTCACCGACTACTATAACTCGATACTGCATAATGAGCCTGTCCGCCCAGAATCAAAAAACGCATACATTAAAATTATCCCGAAGAAAGGGAAAGACTCGCTGCTTCCTGCTTCATATAGGCCCATATCCCTCATAGACATTGACCAGAAGATCCTGTCAAAGATATTGGCTGATCGTCTCACGTGTTATATGTCACACTTGATTGGACCCTCCCAAAAGGGCTTCATCAAGGGAAAAAGCGGCGGTGGGAAAAAATCAGGAAAGTGCTTGCAGTATTGGAGAGAGTCCGACACAAACCATTGCCAGGGGAGAGGCCTGTCCTGGTGGCCTTAGACGCAGAAAAGGCCTTCGATAATGTGTGATGGGACTGGCTTTGGTTTGTCCTGGATACCATGGGAATAACAGGGACGTTTAGGTCTGTCCTCTCGGCCATTTACGACGCCCCAACGGCCCCCAAATTCATTACCCGGGTTTCCTTTCCCCAAAAATCCCCCTCCAGAAAAGGGGCAAGACAGGATGTCCGCTTTCCCCCCTTACTTTTTAATTTGGCCTTAGAACCCTTGGCACGGGTACTGGAGGATTCTGACCTCTTCTCGGGTATCCGGATAGGAGACAAAGAGGTGAAGACCGCCTTGTTTGCAGACGATCTCATACTATTCATGTCGGGCCCCCCCACCCAGCTCTCACTAGTGCTGGAGTTGCCCGCGTTATTTCGGCAAAGCTATCAGGGGATAAAGTAAAGTGTCCAAGAGTGAATTGTTAGAAATTGGCCCGAAGCTATCGCAGACCCAGTGGGCGAACATGGGATTAGACATTACCCGGGCTCAGGAACACATCACCTATTTGGGTATCAAGGTGGGTCGGACTCCAGACTCGATGTATAAGTTAAATATTCCCCCTCTTATAAATAAAATCTCCCAGGATCTGAAGCGTTGGACCTCACTGCCACTGTCACTCGCCGGTAGATGCCACGCCATAAACATGGTCTGCTTCCCCCAGCTGCTATACCCCCTACAGCCCCTCCCATTCTGCTCAAACACACAGACATCAACCACATTAACTCATGCTTTTCCAGATTTATATGGGCAGGGAAAAAAACCCGTATTGCACTACATAAACTGATCCTGCCAGTTAGTGCAGGCGGACTGAATCTCCCAGATGTTAGGGGTTATAACCTGGCTTGTTTGACCCGTCATATGCTAGACTGGATTGGGGGTCGTTCCCGCTTCTCGAATTGGGAATTAGAAAGAGAGTTAATGCGCCCTTGGCACCCACAGGCCCTGCACCATACTAAATACCATTAGTTCCCCTCTCTGATTAAATTGTCCCCCTGTTCCGAGACACAATAATGGGATGGAAAGAGCTGAGGAACGCTTAGGCCTTTCCTTCGCTCTCTCCAAGGACATGCCCATTTGGGACCACCCGAGTTTCCGCTGGGTCAGAGCAATCCGATGTTTAGGAAGTGGAGGGAGGCAGGTCTGGCCAATGCGGGACAGCTAATGCAAGTGAGTTCTCGGAGATGGCTAAAACCCCTGGAGATGCTTGAGAAGTTCTCCTTGCCCAAATCACAGCTTTTGGCTGCCTATCAGCTTTTCTACTTCTGTAATGGGAGACTAAGATGTCTCCAAGGAGACCATTCCTAACGATTTTGATACTTTTGTCACCACTCACAGGGAGATATATTGTCTATCGAGGCTCTACGCTGATATGAGAGGGTGGTGCAGGAAACGTGTAGTTTCTCAGGCATTCCACTACTGGAACCGCTGATTGGGTAATGCCCAGATCCCAGATATGATCCCGAAGGGTGTTGTGACCATACGGAAACACATCATCTGCGATACCTGGCGGGAAAATTACTTCAAAATAATACACAACGCCATATATGCTTTCAATCTCCCCCCCCTCTCAAAACTTTCCTGATAGATTGCAGCACTGCCCTAAATGCGGCACACATAAAACGGACCTATGGCACGGTCTGTGGGAGTGCAGCTATACACAAACCTACTGGGACACAGTCCTTCAGTATTTTTCAGCTTCACTTCGGGATCACCCCCAGGAAGCATTATGAACTCCTGATCTTCCACTGCCCTAGGGCCCCCGGACGCGGATGGGGGGAGGGGTTCTGAGGAGTCAGTCCACTCCACCGGTTTTCCGGGATAATCCCTTTTGCTCTTTTGGCAGCGAAACGAAGCCTCTTACAGTTATGGCTGAAGCCCACTCTCCCGTCAATTCTCGGGTCATAAGCAGCTGGAGGATTATCTTATAGCGGACAGAAATGGAGACAGAGAGGCGTAAGGAGATCCGAACCCCAGGGGTTTTTTCAGACGTTGGAGAACCTTCATAGAATCGCATTATTCCCACAGGGAGATAGAATCCCCTTTTGCAGAGGTTCAAATATACCGATTGGTACTGTAGGGAGGGAATCGGGGGCACGCTGGGGGACTTCAGGTCTGAGGAACTTTGGACTTGAGTTGAGGTTCCATTAAAGCCCATACGGGCGCGTGAGACGAAGATAGGACGCAGTTGCACTTTAGTAGTGTTGATATTTTTGTTTAATTTAATTTCTTTTATTACCCTTGTAAATTGATGTTTTCTCTGTATGTATTTTCTACATATTCCAGGCACAGGCCTGGAGATTATGCAAATACGTGATATGACCACTATTACATGTCAGAGATATGGTTCACTATTTAAATGTTTGAAAATGCAATAAAATTTGTTTAACAAAAAAAAAAAAGCTTTCTGATTTGCATAATCTCATTGCAAATCTCGCACATGCGCTCAGCACTGGCACATAAACAGGAAGTGGAGCTCTTCTATGACTGCAGCAGTCATCCACAGCTATAGCATCACAATCGTCATTGCTGCTAGTTCACTTCTTCCATTCCTTTTCCCTACATGTTCTTACTCTCCTCATGAATATTTTTTAGTGAGGATTATTTTTGAATAAATGATTTCATTAACAAGAGGGAGAGAGTGAGAAAAAGAGAGAGCAAGAGACTCGTGAGAAGAGATGAAAGTATGCCCATCATCAGTGTCGGACTGGGGGGGCTTAGGCCATGTTCCACGGGTTAAAATTTGGGCCGTATTTCGGTCCGTAATTACGCGCCAAAGTGCGCCAATTACGGGCCGAAAACGGCCCATTCATTACGATAATCCACAGTTCTCATAGAGAACTATGGATTACGTCGGGGCGGGGAGATAATTGACATGTCACTTTCTAGCGGCGTATACGCGCCGCTAGCAGTGATTCTCTATGGGCCCCCCGCTCCCTCCCCCGCACCCGCCCCCGGCCACACGTCGTAATTGCGGGGCGAAAGTACGCCCCGCAGTTAAGCCGTGTGAACCTAGCCTTAGGCCTCGTTCACACGGCTTATTTCAGAACGTATTTACATCGGATTGCCGATCGTAAATACGTTCTGAAATCAGTTGAAAATCAGTTGCAAATAAGTGTCACTAAGTGTGGCACGTATTTGTAACTGATTTCCCGACGGATTCACCATCTCCATTCATTGAAGGTGGTGAATCCGTCCGTAAATAATTGACATGACATTGTTTTTCCGTCCGGATTGCCGTCGTCAATCAGCGGCGGCAATCCGGCACGGAACTCCGCGTGGTGTGAACGACGTGCCTTATTTTTTTTTTAAATCAATATAAATGGGGCTTTTACTTTTTTCTGACTGATTTGCTGAGGTTTTGACTATCGAAAATCCGTCGGCAAATCCGCGGCGAAATAAGCCGTGTGAACGAGGCCTTAGAGTCCACCAGAGGAGTTGATTTTGGGGGCCCACCCTGTCTCCACCACCTGAACAATGACAATACTCAGTCTCTCTTCAACATATTCAGACCTATGTGATGACATCTTCACACTAAGCTGTAATCAAGATGGAGCGCTGGGGCTTTTGAGTCTCCCTCACCTAATTGCAGCAGGACACCGGTGGTGAACATAAAAGGTCTAAAGATATATGTCCCTCTCCCTGAATGATACATTTTACATAAATAAAAATATATCAAAAGCTACAACACAAAGTACTGAGTATGAAGCCACTAAATAATGGTCGCACAATTACCAGGTAACATCGCTATATAAAACCACAATCCCAAGGATAAAATTACCAATAATTCCACTAAGACCAATTACCACCACATCATGACCAGATATCCACACCACATAGTGACTGAATAATATCACCAGCCCATTACTGAATATAAACCATTGCACTTTGACCATTATCACTGCCATACAGTGACCATACAGTGGTAGATAGCAGTTGTACACAGGCAGAGTCGTAACTTGAAGCTCTGGGGCCCTAGTGCAAAAAGTTAAATGGGCCCCCCAAATACCATGTGCTACTTACAATGCTGGTATCTTCTTATGAGGCAGAAGGGCGACTGCTACCTCTGCAACCTATATAGCTATGCCCCTGTCCACAGGAGCTCTGCTGACATATAAGTGATTACAGTTCAGGTACATTTAGTGACTCGCAGGTTATGTTTTCTCAGAGTCGTTCATGTTCCCTTTTCTTCTCCATTTGGTCCACACCTTCATGCTGAATTTTCCCTGCAGATGTTGACACAAATATCCTAGAATCTTCACTTTTCCAGCATCTGTTTACCTTTTCCCAACTCTATACAAACTTCCCCAGGAGTGGGAGAGCGGGTACAGGCCATACCTTATAGGCACAGTCTCTGAGGAGGAACAGAGGACTAACCCCCTGGAGATTTTGCTATGGCCTGTACCCCTCAGAATTAGGGTATGTTCACACGTCTTATTTTGGGGTGCATTTCTACGTGGGGATTACGGTAATCCATAGCTCTCATAGAGAACTATGGATTCCGCCTCGTCCCCCCGCGCGTACAATACGATCGTATTGAGGCAGCGGGGGTTCTTTAAATGAATACAGTGCCAAAGTAGCGACTGGACGCTGTTCCAGCGCCACCAGGGTGGGTGAGGCGGGCGCCGCTCACCAGTGGGTGCGACTTGGCCGCCCACCTCGCCTGGCCGACGCTTACTCTCTGACTCCGCTCGGCCGCTTCACAACGGCCGCGCAGAGTCAGTCAGTAGCTGCACACTCAGTGCATCTGCTGGTACAGGGAGGAGGTCGGACGGATCGTTCCCCTCCTCCCTTCTCCCCTCTATGTACAGTGCTCGGTGAGCATTGTACATACAGATCAGCATCGCATGGGGTGTGACGCACATTTGTACTCACACCCCCTGTGACGCTGGATCTTCTTATTAACCCCTTCAGGACCCGGCGGTTTTTTTTGGTGACACGTTCGTTTTTCCCTCCTCGCCTTCTGAAAGCCATAACTTCTTTATTTTTCCACCTACATAGACACATGAGGGCTTTTATTTTGCGGGACAAGATGTACTTTCTAATAGTGTTATTCACTATACTATAGAATATACTGGGAAACCGCAAAAAAATTCCAAGTGGGACAAATTGTGAAAAGAAAATGTATTTTCGCCATGTTTGAGGGGGTTTTGCTTTTACGGCGTTCAATCTTCGGTAAATATAATGTGTTATCTGTATTCGTCAGGTTGTTACGCATCCGGCAATACCAACATGTAGGGTTTCCGTTATGTTTTGGTACTGTAAAAAAATTCAAAACATTTTCTTTTTTTGAAATTTGCGCCACGGCGCCATTTTGTGCGACCAATAACTTTTTTGTACTAACACCTACGGACGTCAGTGAGGGGGCATTTTTTTGCGGGCTGAAGTGTACTTTTTATCGCTAGCAGTTTGGAATGCATGCGACTTTTTTGATCATTTTTATTCCATTTTTTGAGTGACGTAAAATGACCAAAAAACGCAATTTTGGCATTTGGAATTTTTTTCTTCTACGGTGTTCAGCGTACGGGATAAATGATGTTATATTTTTATAGATTGGACTTTTTCAGACGCGGCGATACCAAATATGTGTAACTTTTTTAGTATTTTTAATGATTTTATTTGTAAAATGGGGAAAGGGGGTGATTTTAAATTTTAATACTTTTATTTGTACTTTAAAACTTTATTTATTTATTTTTTTTACTGTAACATTGAGGCCACCTGTGGTACTTGACCACTAGGTGGCGCGATTGTTAATACAACCTAATGCATTGCATAGGCCAGTGATAGGCCGACACATGGTCGGGTGTGCCGTGGGGAAAGTTCCCCAAACTATGGTGCGCCCTGAGTTTTGTTCAGGGCCGTTCCTAGGGGCGGGCAGGGCGTGCGGTTGCCCGGGGCCCGAGGCTCCTGCTCACCCACGGGGGGCGCCGGCGGCCGCCATGCCCGCGCCGGAGTGAGCGCCCCTGACTCTGCGCGACTGTTTTATAAACAGCCGCGCAGAGCCACGCAGCTGCAGGGAGGAGGCGGGACGGATCGTTCCTGTCCTGACTCCTCCCCTGTATCAGCGTCACAGGGGGCGCACAGCTCTCACCGCGCCCCCTGTGACGTTGGGTCTCCTCGGCTGGCAGCTCTGCCGCCGATGAGACCCCTGGGAGCTGCGTGCAGCGTAAGCAGCGTGATGACGTCACGCTGCTTACACCGCTCTGCAGCTCCCACTGCTGAGCACTCCGGACCGGGACGCGCGTACCAAGTGTGTAATCTTTTTGTTATTTTATAATTACTTTACAGGGGGCATCACTGGTTACAAGAGGGGCACACTGGCTACAATGCGGGCATCCAGGCTACAATGGGGGGCACACTGGCTACAAGAGGGGCATCCTGGCTACAATGGGGACACACTGGCTACAATGGGGACACACTGGCTACAAGGGGGCCACACTGGTTACAAAGGGGCATCCTGGCTACAATGAGGGCACACTGGCTACATGGGGGGCATCACTGGCTACAAGGGGCATCACTGGCTGCAAGGGGGGCATCACTGGCTGCAAGGGGGGCATCACTGGCTGCAAGGGGGGGCATCACTGGCTACAATGGAGGCACATTGGCTACAGGGGTGGGCATCTCTGGCTAGAATCGATATTATTAACTATATGCATAATATGTACTGTTTTAGTGTCATTTTGGTTGGTGGTGTGCCCCGGGATTTTTTAAGTGTAAAAAGTGTGCCGCGGCTCAAAAAAGGTTGAAAATCACTGGCATAGGCAATGCATTAGGGTGTACAAAGATGGCGGTTTCCCCACTTCCTGTCTGCGGACGGAAGTGGGGAAACCGCCAGGGTAAGTGACGGGAGCCTTCCCAAGGCTCCCCACCACAATGCCCGGTGATCGGATCGGCGCAGCATAGCTGCGCTTATGCCGATCACCGCACCGATCGGTGCGCGGCACCGATCGCGTTAATTCAGACGCCGCGGCCATCTTTGCCCGCGCGCCTAGATGGGTAAAACAGCGCCAGCGGCCGGAACCACCCGCGCGGCGCTGTTTACTGCCGGGTGTTACGGCGATTGCCGCTAACACCCGCGGCTGTGCGGGGGTCGCGGAGCGATCCCCCTCCAAAGCCCCTTAGCGGCCCTGGACGTACTGATACGCCCAAGGTCGTTAAGGGGGTTTAAAAAACAAGGGTAAATCCCCTTTGGGCTATTTTGTTACCTGCGGTTTGAGTCCTTTTTGGGGGGACCCGACAGAACAGATCCAAACACAAAAGCCGGGGCTAAAAGCATAGTAAACCCCGGACTGGAACAAACACGGTGAACAACCCTTACTCCTAAACTCTAAAAAGTGGGGTCGCCCCCAAATTCCCTTTTTCTTCTGGGGAAAGGTGTAAAAAAAATTTTTCTTCCTCCTTCAAGAATTAAGTTCTCGGGGCCGCAAACTGCCTAAAAAACTAACGGCAACCCTAGGGCTTTAAAAAAAACCCCCCAAACCAGCCAAAACCCAAAATGGGCCCCCAATATAATCCCTAAAAAAAATCATTTTTCTGGTTTGGGTTGAATCCTGTTTTTTTTTGGCCCTTGTTGGGCTTCGGGCTATATTTCCCACTGGCAAAAAACAGGCTAAAAGACAAGCCCAATAATTTTTCCAAAAGCATTTACTGTGGGGCCGTAAAAGAAGGGGGAAAAAGGGGGAAAAAGGGGAGGGTGAAGGAGAACCGTGCCAAGTGCTGTGGGAAATATGGGGCTGGCCAGTGTATACTTCCCACAGCGGGCCCCATAAAAGCAAGAGGGGCCAAAAAAGTAACAGGCCCCCGTACCCCGGTGTGAACCATCACCCTTAAACATGTAAAGGCTACAACTTTCTTTCACAAGATAAAAGAAAATTATACCCTAAATGATAAAACGCCAAATTTCCTGCGTCAGGGACGAAAAATTCCTTTTCCCATTACATCAATTTTAGTATTAAATAGAAATTATATATACAAGTAAATTATATTATTATTATATATTTAAAACCTATTTAAAAATTATAGTATATTAAAAACCTTTATTTTTTTGGTTTTGGCTGTAAAAACCAAAATTATTTGTAAAAAGGGGCAAATAACTAACAGTTAAAAAAAAAATTATTTTTTCAATAAAAAATCACCATCAAAATTGAAATTTTTAAATGTAAACCCCAGGGGGACTTGATTACCTTTTTAAGGACTGGGGTTCCCCCCTTATGGGGTTAATTCCCGGGGATTTGTTTCCCACCATACGGGCCCGCCGTTTTTTGGCCCCTAAATATAGGGGGGTTTTTGGAATCCGTCCCGGGCTTTAAAGGGAAAACCAAACAGTTCTTCAAAAGAAACTATGATTCCGTCTCCTCTCCCCCGTTTCGGGAATACCCCACCGGGGGGGGAAAAGTAAACAGGGCACATTTTTTTAGGGGCGTGTACGCGGCTGGAATAATGAATTCTATTAAGGGGGGCCAAAAATCCGTCCCCAAAAATTTTAACTTGGGCAATCAAGCCTTGTGAACGGGCCTTTTGTACTTTAAAATGGTGCAAATATGAATTTAGGTATTTGAAAATGTTTCTGTATTTTTTGTATATAATTTTTCATACACCACGTTTTATTAAAAAACACAGAACATTTTATTAAAACCCAAACTAAAATAAAAATTCCCCAAAACCCCATTTACCACTATATATACTCACACTTATCTAAACGCATAAAACATATGACACAAAACTTTTTATACAAACAAAACCAAAAACATGTTTTATACAAAAGAATATTTAAACACATAAAGACCAAGAAACATATATACACCACAAAAACGGGACACAAACAAACTAATACAGAATACAAAAAAACCTTTCGCACATATTTTACACTCACATTAAATACATAAAATTTACACACATAACACACATTGACACTCTTTCCCATTTCACAACAGTTAACACAAAATCCCATTTTACAATCAAATAAAACCACAGTTTTTCTACACAACATTTTTTATTTTTCAAAAGATAAAACACAACACACAAAATACATCAAATGTCAAAAAATATACATATACAAAAGACATTTACACTTAAAATCCAAACCATTTATACAGACCATATACATACAACCATATAACAGGGGCAGGGTATACATAAAACAACATTTTACTTACACAACATATTATTACATACCATACATTTTTACACAAATTTTCCACACAAAATCATAAAATTTATTACTTCACTACTTTATTCATCATACTTCCCAACTTTTGAAAGTAAAAAAGCAGGAGACTTGAAGGGGGGCGGGGGGGGCGCCCCCTGAAAAAAATTTCCAAAACCCCATACCCCCCTCTTGATGGTGACCCCCACTCCCCCCTTTAAAAAAACCCAACACCTTACCCCCCCTAACAAAGGTTTCCCGACTCGGGGTAGAAACGGGTTTTTTGGGCGTCACCCAGTTTTCCCCGGGGACTGTCTTATTTTAATTCAGCACCCCAGGAGATTTGGGAAGATACCGTTTTTTCACAGTTTAAAAAAAGAAAATTCCTAAAACAAAAATTTTTAATTTAAATATGCATTAAAATAATAATCCTTTATTTTAAAATAAAAAAGGGCCCTTCACACAATACCACATCCCAAAAATATCAATTTGAAATACCGCCAAACTGTCCCTAAAACCCCTTTAAAACCTTTTAAAATTTTAACAACCCAATATTTCCCCACCATACCAGTGATTATACGGGTGGTAAAATCCCCCTATGTACACACCCTCTGCAACCGTTTAAGGGCCCTTCCCAAGTGCGGGTTTTGGAATGAAACTCCACCGAGACGTCCTTTTGGGGACGGGAATTGTTATTTTTCCCTTTTCCCTTTCCCAAAACCTTTTCAAGATGAACCTTCTTCCGACCACGGAACTCCCCCTTTGGAAAAATTTTTAACCACAAAACACCAGAATTCTTTTTTTTTTCAGCACTTCCCCTACCTTTAGCCCCCAAAACTGAAAAAAGGCAACAGGGGGTTTAAAGGTGGGGGGGTGTAGGGGGAAAGGGGAAATTGGGGGGGAATAGGGAAAAAAAGGGTGATAAACGGAGGTGAGGGGTTTAAAGGGGGTTATTAAAGGTGGAGATTTTAGGGGGTTTGGGGGAGGGGGTTGTATTTTGTGTTGGACTATTAGGACCCATAACACCAAAGGGTTGGGGTGGGGGGGAAGAGGATACAGGGGGGAAACCAGTTTCAAATCTCTTTGGGGGAGCATAGGCCCATCCCCCAAATGAGATTATGCTACGGCTGCCCCCCACTCCCGGAAAATCATTATTTTTGGGGTTTGGGGAACTCCGTACCCCGAAAGCCCAAAGATCAGTTGGGGGAATATCATTTCGGGGGTTTGCAGGGATGGGGTTTTGTACTTTTAAAATTTTTTTTTGTTCCCTTAATTTCTTTACGGGTTTTCCCCCTTGGACTATGTCGGCCCCTTATTGTTTTTGTTGGGGGCCAACCGGTTGGATTGATTTCGGGAAAAATAAAATGTGAAAGAGGGTTTGATGTCGGGGTATTTTGTTAAAAAAAAAAAGGGTTTTTGTGTAAAGGTGTTTTTTTTTTTTTCCCATTTTTAATTTCATTTTATTAATTGGCGGAAACCTTAGACCCCTTCCCATTATTCAGCCGTTTTCCCCCCGGGGGCTTTGATGTCAAACCAGAAAATAGTTTTTTTTGTCATCCCAGCGGACACAACCCCCCAATTTCCTATTCCCCCCGGGACCCAAAAGGGCCCCGGGGGTTCGGGAACAAAGCCGAAAACCTTTCAAATGGCCCCTCTATGTATCGGTCCCGCTTCTGGGGGGGGCTGCGGGCTGGATTTTTTTAAAGAAAGAAGAGGACCAGTGTATAACCATCCCATTCGGATTTTAAACCCAGGCAGGGGGCAGTTTTGTTGGTTTTTTCCCCATTGGCTGGTTTTTGGAAAAATTTGGGAGGCCCTTTCTCGTCTTTTTTTTTTTCAAATTCATTTACTTAGGGGTCCTAAACCGAGAATCCAAAGGGGTCCCTTTAAAATCTTTAAAACATTTAATGCCCCTGGGGGCAATTCTCTTAAAAATTAAAATATTTTTTAAAAAAAAAAAATGACATACGGGTCCCCCCCAATTTCCATAACCACCAAGGAAAAAAACCAACAGGGGCACCCGGGATACTATCAAAATTGGGAAGAACCCACCCGGATACTGGGTTTTTTCCCATTCTAAAAATCCACCAACCCCCTCTCTGGGGAAAGCAAACCGTCACTATTGGGGGTCCAATTTCCCTGAGGGTTTGGCTCCCCTTTCCCCCAGACCTCCTTTTTCCCTTGGTGGGGGGGGGGGGGTTTTAATATTGACAGGGGGTTAAAGTGTCAGGTTAGGCAACAAGAAATCACATTTTGGCGGATTAACCAAAGCCCACAAAAAATAAGGGGGGGTCGGTAAAGGGGGAAATACTTCCACACTTTCACGGGAAATTTGGGTATGGAAAAAAACCCCAAAAAAATTTGCACAAAAAAACCCTTTATTTAAAAAAAAACACGCCCCGAACACCACCCTTTTTAACCATTTTTTTTGAAAAAAAAAAATCCAAGGTTGACCCCCCGCCCGTAGTCCAACAGGGGAAATCCGACGTACCCAAAGGGGGAACCTGTAAATAAACAAACATTGCACTCATACACATAGGGGCGGGATCCCCAATTTTCCCGGCAACCCAAAAAAGCGGGGTTTGACACCCCTTTCCACCCCCCAGGAAAACCATCCAGGCTTTCCAGGAAAGGGAAAACGGGGGTGCCAATTTTGGGGGATGGGGTGTCACCCAGGTTTTTCCTAAATTGCGGATAGCTACTTTTTCCAAAGGGAAAATCACCAAGCCCTGTTCCCCGGGGTTTAACTCAACTCCTTTGTGGCCTGTCCCCCTCCCCCTTGAGAACCCGGCCAGAGCCCAGACCGGCAGGGGAAAGGGAGACGGACAAGGGACAGAAATAATTTGGGCCAACTCCAACCCCTTTGCAGCATTTCAAAACACACCCAAATTCCCCCACAACCCCCACACACACCCCAAAAACCCCCCCACCAGAGACTAAAAATTACACACACACTATTTCGCACAAAAAACACCAAGTCAAACACACCCCTCACTTACCTAGAAAACACACACACCTTTTAAACCCCTTTGCACACACACAAAAAACACACCCCCCCATACTGAAAAAACCCCACCCCCCTCACACACCAAAACCCTACACACCCCTCGCACACCACAACTAAAAATAAAACACACACCTAGCACCCAAAAGGGAAATACACACACTTTTCCCACACTCCTTTCCTCTGCGCAAAAACACTCTGCCCCCCCTTCCCTCGCGCCCTTTTTTTATTTTTTTTGGGCCACCCAATTCTCCTAATCCACACCTACCCCCCTATCTCCTCTGCACAAATTTCGGCCCTTTTCCCCCACAGCCTCGCCCAAACCCCTTCCTCCCACCCAACCCCCTCTGTGGTACTCCCTGCCCCCCCCAATCTTCCCCCTGGGTACTCTCCCCAAACCCGCATTTTCCTCAGCCACTTTTGGCCCCCCATCTCCTCGTGTACTCTCGGGCCAACCCTTTTCCCCTTTCTGCACACCTCTCCACCCCATCCTCCTTTGGGGTACTCTCGGCCACTCATTTTCCTCTTTTTAACTCTCCCCCCAACCCACCCTCCTCGGAAACACAAACTCCCCGCTACTCCTCGGGCATACTGCCCTGCCACCCCCCAATCTCCCCTGCGTACTCTCTGCCCCCCAACCCTTTTTGCTAAAAACCTTTTCCCAAACCCCAACCCCTGCCGCCCCCAAACCCTTTTTCCCCCAACCCCATCCCTCGCACAACTCTCCCACCCTTTCCCCCCCTTTGCCCACATTTTGCCCCCCCAAACCCTTCCTCGGTGTCCCCCTCGCCACCTTTCTCCCTGCACCCCCTCGGGCCCCCCCCATCTCCTTTTCACACTTTTCCCCACCCATTTTTCCCTCTGTTACCCCCCCACCCCCATCTCCTCTGCACACTCTCCCACCCATCTCACGGGCCACTCGCCCCCCAAAACTCCTCGGGCGCACTCTTTTGCACCCCATCTCTCTGTTCTCTTCCGCCCCCATCTCCCTCACAAACTCTGCCACCCATCTCCCCCGCCACAAAAAACCCCCTTGCCCCCCCTTTCCCCTTTCGGTCCTCCTGCCACCCCTTTCGCCTCTGGGGTACTTTTCTGCCCCCCCACCCTCCTCTGAAACACTCGGGCCCAACCCAAGCTCCTCTGTGTACCCTCGCCCCCCAATCTCCCTCATTTCACACTCTGCCCCCCAAGGGCCCCCTTTTGTGTACTCTCTGCCACTAAATACTCCTCTCTGTACTCTCTCCCACCCAAATCTCCTCTGCACACCACACTAAAGGGAAAACTCCTCTGCATATTTGTCTGCCCCCTCTTTTCTCCCTGCAAACTCCTCTGCCACCCTTTCCCCCTCTAAACACTTTTGGCCAACCCATCTCCTCGGGCCCCTTTCTCGGGCCCAACCCATCCCCCCTTTCTGCACAAAACTCGGGCCACCCCCATGCCCCCCCCTACCCAAACACTCTACCCAAAACCCTTTTCCTCCTCTGTGTACCTCTCCCCCACCCATCCCTCCTGCACACCCCGCCACCCAGTTCCTCGGGGCTAAACTCTACCCCGGACCCATTTTTCCTCTTGGTACTCTCTCCCACCCACCCTCCTCGCACACTCAGCCACCCATCTCATCGGGGCAAAACTCTCCCACCCAAAATCCCACCCAAACCCCTTTTGTGCACCCACATCCTCCCCACCCATCTCCCCCCGTGTAGGCTCCCCAAACCCATTTCCCCTCGGGGAAACAAACCTTCCCAAACCCCATACTCCCCCCTTGGGGCAAAACACTCGGGCCAAACCCATTACTCCTCCTTGCCCTCCCATCCCCGGGGGAACCCCTTGCCCCCTCTCCTCCTTGTCCCTTTTCTCCCAACCCAACCATCCCCTCTGCACACTTTTGCCCCCCCAAATCCCCCCTTTTTGTGTATTTCTTTTTTGGGCCCAACCCAAATTCTCCTTTTGCACACTCGGGGCCACCCCTTTCCCCCCTTTGTGTACCCCCTCTGCCCACTCTTTTCTCCTCTGTTTAACCCCCCATCTTTCCACCCCATCCCCTTTCTCACACACCCCCTGGGGCCAATTGGCCCTCCCCCTTGCATACGCTGCCCCCCCATCTCCCCCTTGGCGACCCCTTTTGCCCCCCCCATTTTCCTCCTCTGCACACTCGGCCACCCTTTCCTCCTTTTTGCCACTTTCCTCTCCCAAACCCGCTCCTCCTGGAAACATACTCCCCCCCATTTTCCCCCGCACACACTCTGCCACCCATCCTCCTCTGTGAAATTTCTCTGCCACCCATCTCCCTTTTGCACACTTTTTCCCAAACCCATCCCCTTTGGGCACACTCAAAACCCACCCATTTCCCTCTGTGTCCCTTTTTCGGGCCGACCCATCTCCTTTTGCACCCCACCCCCCACCCATCTTCTTTCGCACATTTCGGGCCCCCCCAATCTCCTTTTAAGCCCCTTCGTCCACCCATCTCCTCTGTGTACTCTCGGGCCCACCCCCATCACCCTCGGGGCACACTCTGCCACCCATCTCCTCGGGGGCACATTTCCTCCCCCCTTCACCTCTGCACACTCTCTGCCCCCCATTTTTTCCCTGTCACACTCTGGCCACCCATTCCCTTTGCACATACTCTCCCCCCAAACCCATCTCCCCTGCGAAAACACAACTTGCCACCCACTCCTTTTGTGTACTCTCGGGCCCCTTCTCCCCTTCTGCACACTCTGCCACCCCCTTTCTCTCTGCAACCCCGGGGCCCCCCCTCCCCAATCCCTTTGGGGGGCCATTTCTCTCCCCAACCCTTCTCCTCGGGCACACTCTCCCACCCTTTCCCCCTCTGAAACAAAACTCTCCCAAACCCAATCCTCCCCTGCGCACACACCCCAATTGGCCACCCTGACTCCCTTAAAGGCGCCCCACACTCTCCCCACCCATCCTCCTCTGGGGTACTCTCTGCCCCCCAATCTCCTCTGCACACTCTCCACCCCTTTACTCCCCCTAAAACCACCTTCTCCAAGGCATCTCCCCCTTTGATTTCTCTGCCACCCATCTTCTCTGCAGCCCCGGGGCCCACCCATTTTCCTCTGCACACCTGCCCCCCATCCTCGTCTCGCACAACCTTTTTGGACCCCCCCATCTCCCCTGCCCCAACAAAACTTCCCCCACCCCACCCTCCCTGTGTACCCCTCGGGGCCACCATCTCCCCCCCGGGGCCTCTTCCGCCACCCCATCCCTCGGGGGCACCCCTGCCACCCAACTCCTCTGAAACACCCCTCCCCCACCCATCCCCCTCTCGAAAAAACCTCTTTTGCCACCCATCTCCTCTGCAAAACAAAAAACCTTCCCAAACCAAACCATTTTCCTTTTGGGACACAACACTTTTTGGAAAACCCTTTCCCCTCTGTGTACTGCTCTCCACCCCATGCTCCTCTCCCACACTCTCCCCCCCCTTTCTCCTCTTGGGCGCCCCCTCCCCTGCCACCCATCTCCTCTGCACAACATCCCCCACCCCCCACCCATCCCCCCTTTGCACCAAAACCCTCTGCCAACCCCTACCCCTCGGGCACACCCCCCTTTCCAAAGCCTATCCCCCCAAAATTCTCTTTCCCCCCAAAATCTCCCCCCAAATTCCTACTCGCGGCCCCCTTTTGGCCCCCATTTTCCCGGGCGCACTCTCTCCCAAACCCACCCTCCCTGGGCCCTCTGCCCCCATTTTGGACTGGGGGGGGCCCCCCACCCTCCTCTGGGGGAAACTCTCTCCCCAGCCATCTCCTCTGGCCCCTCTCTGGGGCCCACCCCTCGACAGCCCCTGCTGCCCCCCCATCCCCCCCCGGGCAAAATTTCGGGCCCCCATCTCCTCGGGCCAAAATACTCCCCCACCCATTCCCCTGCACATTTCTGCCACCCTTCTCCTTTCTGCGCACTCAATTTTTTGCCACCCTTTCCTCCCCGGGCCACACACTGTGCCCCACCATCTCCTCTGTGTACTCTCTCCCAAACCCCATCTCCCTGCACACTCTGCCCACCCAAAACTCCCTGCGCACTCCCCTGGCCCACCCATCCTCCTCTAAACATTTTCCTCCCACCATAACTCCTCTGCTACTTTTCTCCAAACCATCTCCCCCTGCAAAACAAGGGCTCATGCCCCCCCAAATCTCCTCTAACGAAAGGTCGGGCCACCCATCTCCACTGCCAACACTCTGCCACCCATCCCTCTGCGTACTCTTTTGCCACCCACTCCTCTGCATATCTGCCCCCCCAACGTCCTCGCACATCCTTTTTCACCCATTTTCCTTTTGCAAACGCTCCCCAACCCTCTCCTTTTGCCACTTCTGCCACCCATTCCCCCCTCGAAACACACTTTTGGGAAACCCCCAATCCCCTTTCTTTTTAAACCTCTCCCCCCATCCCCTCTGCACCCCTTCCCCCACCCATTCTCCTCTCCTTTACTCCACCCACCCTCCTTTTGGGGCACTCCTCTGCCACCCAATTTTCCTCGGCCCCTCCACTCTAAAAACCCAACGTCCTCTGGAAACATACTCTCCAAACCCATACCCCCCTGCGCCCCACCCCTCTCCCACCCTTTCCCCTCTTGAAAATCTTTCCCCCATGAGTTTAAAAACCTTCTCCCTTGCAACCTGGCCCCCTCCTTTTACCCCTCTGCAATTTCTACCAAGCACCCTCCCCCTCTGTGTACCCTGCCACCCCCATCTCCTCTGCACCCCCTCCGGGCCCACCCCATCCCCCCTTTTGCACACTCTGCCACCCTTTTCCTTGTCTGCGCCCCACTCACTGCCACCCATCCCCGGCCCCCAACGCCCCCATGGTCCCCCCTTTCCCTCGTGTACCTCTCTGCCACCCATCTCCTCTGACACCCTTCGGGCCCCCCCAACTCCTCTGAAACCACTTCGGCCCCCCCATCCCTCGGGGGGGCGCGGCCGCCCCTCCACCCTTCCCCCCTCTGCCCCTTTCTCTCCCCCAACCAAAAACCCCCATCTCCTCTGAAACCAATTTTTCTGCCACCCACCCTCCCTTTTGCGACATTTTCTTGCCCCCTTTTCTCCTCTGCCACTCTTTTCCCCCCATTTCCCCCTGCAAAACTTTTGGCCCCCACTCCTAAAAAGGGCCACTCTCTGCCACCCTTTCCCCCTCGGGCCAAAATTTTGGGCCCACCCATTTTCCTCTGCGTACTCTCTGCCACCCTTCTCCTCGGGCGCACTCCCCGGGAAACCCCATCCCTTAACCCTCCTCTGCAAAACCGGGCCACCCATCTCCCTCCTCCCACACTCGGGCCACCCATCTCCTCGGGTGTACCTCCTCTTGCCCCCCCAACCCCTCCTCGGCAACTCTCTACCCCCAAAACCCCAATTTACTTTCCCTCTGGGGGCCAAAAATACTCCTGCCACACATCTCCCCCCCTGCAAAACCTCTCCCCCCCTTTACCCTCTGCACACTTTTGGGCCACCCCTTTCCCCCTTTTCTGGCATTTCTCTCCCCACCCATCCCCTTTTGCACTCCAACACTCTTTTGCCACCCACCCTTCCCCTTTTTGGGGCACACACACCCCCTTGGGGCCAACCCAAAATTCCTTCCTCGCACACCCCAACCTCGGGCCACCCATCTCCTCGCGCACTTTTTTCCCACCCATTTTACTTGCCCCAAGAATTCTGCCCCCATCCCCGGGGCCCCAAAACCACTGTCCCAAACCCATCTCCTCTGCGTACTCTCGGGGCACCCAAATCCCCTCTGCAAATCCCCCTTGGGCCACCCACCCTCCTTTTCGAACACTCACTGCCCGGGTTTTGTTTGGTTCTCAGTTCAAGGAAGGGGGTGGAGAAAAAGGGTGGGCCCGCTAAGCCCCGTCCCCCTTTCCCTGGGGTCCGGGGCAACCCTTTGCTCTCAAGCAGTTTCCTATAACAAAGGGGAGAGTATTCCCGGGGCCCGCGCCGGGGAAGGTGGGTTTCGGGGAAAGGGGGCCCAGGAGAGGGGCCCCCCCTGAGGGCCCCCTTTTACACAAAAAACCTTCGGGCAGCCTTCGGGCTGGGGGAGGTTGAAAAACCCTAAAAGTTCACCCTAAAGGGAGACTTTTAACGTGCTCAGTCCCATTACAAACCTCCCTACAAGGGGGCAATTCCCCGGGAAAATTTATAAAAGGGCCCAAAAAAATTACAAAAATAAAAGGGGAGTGGTTTAACAAATGTAACTGATTTTTTTTGGGCCCCCTCTTCCGGAGGGGCAAACGAAAGGGTTTTAAATTTTTTTGCGGGCCATTTTGAAATAACTAAAAAAAGGAAAGTTTTAACAAGCGGCTTTTTTTTTTAAGGGATTTATTTTTATTCCTTTATGAAAAATAGGGGTTTTTACAAGCCTTTTTTTAAATAGTCATTTATTTTACTTTAAAATAAAACCTTTGACGGGTCCCTTTAATATTTGATAAATTGCTGGAGAGGCTCACCGTTAGTGGTTGCACTATTGTGACACAACACACTTGTACAACTTAGGGTTTCCCAAAACCAAACCAGCTTCCAATGCTGGGGGAATTTTCCATTTTCCAGTAGATTTTCAAGGGGGGTATCATAAAAAAAACTAATAAATCTTTTAATTTTGGGCAAACGCCGAGTTGAAGCCCAAAACTAGAAAATTTTAATATTTTTAAAAATATAAAGGGCACTAGGGGAAGTCTATTAGGGAATAAATAATTTTTGGTCATATGTCCAGATATAAAACAAAATTAAAACCCTTACGCTTTTCCGGGCACTTTCCATACGCATTTCACGGGCTAAAAACAAAGCATAGACCAGAAAACCAAATTTTTAAAAAAAATTCAAAGTAGTGCTTTGGATTTGCGTATCTATCTATCTATCTATCTATCTATCTATCTATCTCCCTTATATCTCTCTCATCTGTATATATCTATCTACTGTCTACCTCTCTCTTATATCTATATATCTCATATTCTGTCTATCTGTCTGTCTATCTATCTATCTATCTATCTATCTATCTATCTATCTATCTATCTATCTATCTATCTATCTAACATTGGCCTTACGTTTTTTCTCTGCTGTATGTTTCTATTACAGCTAGTAGTGAAGTTCCATCTCCCTGATGTCTGTTTCCTTTTCTAGGTGCAGCACAACTGGAATATTCGTTACTCGCATTCAGTCACTCAGGCCACTATCTAGGTAGTTATTCCTCAGCTCCAGACCACCTACTTACTATCTGGTAAGGGAAAACATGTAATATCATTTTAGAGTTAGAGCATTCTTACTTTTTATGGTTAATTTTAGTTTCCAGCTAATGTTTGTAATGGCATGAGTAAAAAATTAAAAAATTCCTGTTAAGCATCCAAAATTCAGCATCGCAATCTTGGATTGCCGGCACGGTTTTTATGTCCTTTTCTGTCCTAAGTGATCAGTTTTACATGCTATACAGGAAAAGCAAGTACGGTAACATGTGAGCAGCTACTGATTATCTGGAACTATTATGGATTTGCTGTGCCTGTTTCTTTTAGGCTCTGTCTCCACTGCACAGAAAAACTTCAGTTTTTTCAGCTTATCTGCAAAAAAATGCTCCAAAAAACGCAAAACGCGCCAAAAAAACAGACTTTTTCAGCTGCTTTTGACAGGCAGTGGAGAAAAAAACCCTCAGTTTTATGAACGTTTTTAGTATTTGATTTTCTGGCCATTTTTTGTCCACCGCAGTGTAGACATAGCCTTAGAGCTGGTTCACACCTATATTTTACGTGTTAAAAAAACACATCAAAAACAGCCTGCATTTTTTTCTACAGTTTTTTATGCATTTTTTTTTAAAATTTTCCAAAATAATGGGGCACAGTTATTGCAGCTGAGCCAGAATTCTTGTACAATTTATGCCAAAATAATGACAGACATGCTTCACACCACATTATGGGCGACATGTATGAACGCGGCTGCGCCAGATATCTGGCAGCTTTTCAGCCCGAAAACTGGCGCAGCCCTGTTCATAAATCTCCCACATGCCATTCTCAGGCGCATTACATAGCGCCTGCGGCACTTTGTAATGCGCCCGTTCTCAGGCGCACTAGAACTGTACAAAGCTATAGATTTATAGCTTCAGTACGACATTTCTAGGCGCATTACAGCTGGAACAGGTAGAGCACTTTCAAAGTGGTATACCTGAGCCAGAAACGTTGTACCAAGCGCTAGAATGTGCCTGATTTATGACCCGCTATAGAGCGGATTTATAAATCAGGCGCATTCTATGCCATTATTATGTGCATGAAATTTGGCGTTAACACACCAAATTTCATGCATGTCGCCCCATGTGTTTTAGACAGTTTCTAGACAATTCTGCGCTTCATCCCACAAAAGGGACATGGTCTCGCTAAAAGGGGTTTGGCTTCATGGAAAGTAGGCGGGCTAAAGAAATTAGTGGCATAAAGTAAACCAGCTAATAATTGGTGTAAACTTCAACTACAGTTTAAATCTAGCTGCAGATTTATCAGCACCATGCTAAATCTGGTGCATTTTAAGACCATCTAAGTATTAGTATTGAGAAATCTGCTTCATTGTTTATAGGTACATGCATTTTGGTGCATTTTTTTCTTGTGTGTTTTCACATATAAGGTGATTCATAATTTGATTTGTGATGTGCAAAACTGGCACAAATAATGCACTAAAAAAAAAACATACATGCATGAGCTTTTTTTGGGTGCAGAGAAAAAAACAAATAATGGAAGAAAAACACCACAAACTGTCTAAAAAACACCACACCTATGTTTGAAGAAAACTGCCACTGACTAGAAAACACACCCAGAGTAAGAAATAAAACACCACAAAGGGAAAAGTAATGTCTGTAGTGTGTTTTATGTTTCCCTTTAGACTTCCAGCTGACATCAGGTCGCATTTTGCAACAAAAAAAAAAAATCTGTAAAAACACACCTAAAAACGCATAAATTCTTGCAAAAAGTCAACATATGAAATTACCATTATAAACATGGGCTCTGATTTGACGGGAGGGGGATTTCGGAGAACCACAGCCTCCTATCATAGTATGTAGTTAGTTATGGCTTCCACTTACAGTAGCACATTTAAGCGTTCAATCATCTCATAGTTAACATTGTGTTTTTCATTTTGTAGGAGCTGGCAGGACAGTGTCGTCCTATGCAGTGTATCAGATCCCAGATCTAACTTTACCAGTTTGACATTTAACCCCATGGATTGGCATCAGTTATGTCTGTCTGGTGAGGAGTCCCTTACACTTTGGAGTGTTGAAGTGTGTGACACAGTGTACCACCTGAAATCAACGTAAGCTTTCAGTAACTTACCCTTAACGGGGGTTAGCCCACAAGAAATATCGGGGGACTTGTATGAAAACTGTCTAGGTCTAAGACTTTCTCTGTTGCCCATAGCAACCAATCAGCGCCTCTTTCATTTCATGTAGTGCTCTAAGGGGCCGTTTACACGGTAGTGGACAAATACCAGCCGGTTTGCCGGCCGGCGTATTTGTCCTGTTTTGCGCCCGTCCCCACGGCCGCGGGGGGGAAGGCTTTTCTCCGCGATGAGCGGAGAACAGCCCTCCCATTGAGATGCACATGTTCCGTCCGAAAACCGGACGGAAGATAGTGCATGGTCAATGTTTTGTCGCCTTTCCGCCAGCGACAAAACCGCCGGGCGGAAAACCCGTGTAGTGTGGACTGCTGCACGGGTTTTCCTTAGAGCACCATTGTGCTCATTTTCGGGCCGGTTTTTCAGGCGGTCTGAAAAACCGCAAACCAGCTGAAAAACCGTCCGAAAACCCTTGCCGTGGGGACATGCCCTAAAAATTAAAGGGGAGTTCTGATTGATTTGCAACATACATGCACTGAAAATAATGTTTATTTGTTGAGATATTTTATATTGGTACTTATATCAACAGCATTCAAATAGTTGCAGTATACAGTACTTTATCAGAAAATGCTTCTTTTCCATGTCGAAAAGTAATTAGAATTCACATATAACGGACATGTGACATAAGAATATGACAAAATGACATTTCTGTCCCCCAGGACCTAATTCATAGTTGTATAGGGATATAGTGGTAGCTGGGAATATATGGAAAGGGCCAAAAATTTTCACGGGAAAAGAGTTGCATGAAAAACCTATGTAATTTTTTTAGCAAATAAATATTATTTATAATGCATTTATGTTACAAATATATTTAATTTCACATGTTCTGTTATTTTATATTTAGAATTTTTATGGGATAACTCCTTTATTTTTATATTTTAACATTTCATTTGTTTGATTAGCTTTAAACATTTTTCTGAGCGATGTGGAGTGATGTCCTGCCACTAGGGGGTCTAGGCTGAAGACTCTGCAGTGGCCACGAAGAACTGGGCCCGGGTGGGGAAAAGACAGCTTTTTGGTCGTGATATATGACACTTTCGGTGGGGCTAGTACTGAGGAGTGGGTATGGGGGCTTTCCGGGCACTATAGTTGGGGGGGTGGTGTCCCCGCATTCCAGGTCCCGGGGTTTCCCAGCCCAAATTTTGGCCTTGGGGGGCCTAAAAAACCTGTCTCAGGTGATCGGGGGGCGTGGCTGCAAAACCGGGAATGGGAGCAGAGAGCGGGAGGGGGCCCCGGGCCCCGGGAGGTTTGAGAACCAGAACCAGTGATACTGGTAATGTGGTTTTGGGGTGTGTGTTTTGGTGCTTGGCGATAGGCCTTGGGACCCCCGGTAGAAGGGACTCAGTTCATGTATACAATTGGCCGGGGGACGGCCCAAATTTTTTTTTGGGGTTTTTTTGATATATCTGTACTGACCTGGCCTGTAGAAGAAAAAATAAATGGGCCTTTAAAACCGAAAAAGAAGGGCCGGTGTCAGTGGACATTATTGGTGCCAGACCGTTACCCAAATGGCGTCCTTGTAAAAGACCCCAGGACGGTCCGGAGGGCCCTCCTCGAAAGCAATCGTCACAACAATTTTGACAAAGGAAAATAAAGCTATCACCAAAACTTGCTTTCGATTTGGCTTTATTTCACGTTTTTATCCCCCGAGTTAAGAGGTTCCGGAGGTGCCAACCACCTCTCTGCTCTAGCAGTGGCTGTGCTGGTGACTTTTTCTAAGCAGGTCAGATGCTTACCGAGAGAAGCTTTAAAGGGGTTGTCTCACTACAAGGATTGCTTTTTATGTTAAAGATCTTGCAAAAACAAGTCACTTTTGCAATTTTGTCCATTTCCAGTGTCCTACCCATTCTGGAATATCCCCCCCTTTTTAGGGGGCTCAGTTCAGGCCTAAGCTACAGACCGTTTGATCTTCTGATTTTGGGTGCCAGCAATGGCTTTACTAAACCTGGCTTCTACTGAGCCTAGTGGAAGCCAAATAAAAACGCCCCTGAATTCAAAATGAAACCAAGAAAACAGGACTGAGGTGAGATGAATCAATGTAGTGAGACAACCCCTTTAACTCTTTAAAGTGACTGGAAAAGCTCAGTAGTCTGCAGTGATGCTGTTATTTCGGCATGTAAATACACAGATAACAGTTCCTCTTGGCAAAATGAAAGTTTATACCTTCTTCCCCCAAAAAATACTTTTTCTAGCCCATTTATTTGGCCGCTTGGGCAGTGATATTTTTTTCAAACCCCCCACCGTCACCGATGTTACTCTAACAGGTATAGCTAGTACTAGGAGCTAGCGGAGCTTATATATCAGGCAGTGCTATAGGACTGTCCAAAGCCTGCCTGGGAAGGGGGCCTGAAACAGGGGGCGAGCAGGTTTCTTGCAAACCACCAGAGGGAAATCACCTTGAAATTTAAAAAATATGAATAAATGGTTTTTATCTTTCAATCAAGTTCACTTTAACACCCCATTCACCCTTTCAAATTTTCCCAATTGGTTTCTTCATGCTACGACTCTAAGAACTGGGACATACTACCCAGAGCAGTGTCAAGAACAAACGCTAATTGAATGATCAGAAAGAGGACATTTTGCCTAGCATTGGCAGACATTGAAACAAATATCGTTTTACTCATATTCTGTGACATCATTGTATCAAGCACATTAGGAGCCACATGTATGAAGTTTGGCGATTAAACGCCAAATTTAATGCGCATAATATTAGTATATAATGCACTTGATTTATGAACCTGCTCTGCATTCTAGCTCTAGGACGACATTTCTGGCTCAGGTATACCACTTTGAAAGTGCTCTACCTGTTTCAGCTGTAATGCATCTAGAAATGTCGTAGCAAAGCTATAAATCTATAGCTTCGTACGGTTCTAGAGCGTCCCATCTCCTGCACGCCCTCCAAAATCAGGCGCATTAAAAAGTGCCGCTTGTGTTCTGTAATGCGCGTGATAATGGCATTTGGGAGGCTTTGCACTAATGCGAACGGGTCTGCGCCTGATGTCTGGCTGAAAATACGCCAGACTTCTGCCGTTCATACATGTCCCCCTATTCTCAAGAAGTAGCTTCCATATTTTGGTGGCCTCTGCATATACCCGGGCTACTGATGATAACTATAGACCAGAAGAACATAGGTGGAGTCAGTATGTATTGATCATGTATTTCATTCATAGGCAAGTCAAACTTCTCACTGAAGATGGTGTAATGACTGAAGAGGATGGTCATCTCAGTTCTCAACCAGACAGTCTACTGTCTTACTTTGGACCTCAAATGCCCATATCTGTCATTGCTGGCTTAGTGGGTGATGAAGCAGAAGGGTTCACAGTAAGTTACCACATCCTGTTGCACTGATCATTGGATATATTTATGCTGTAATATTTTACGTTTGTGTAATTTTGGCGTGCCCTCAAAATAACTTAACACACAGCCATCAATTTCTAAATAGCTTGCAACAAAAGTCAGTACACCCCTAACTAAAAATGGACAAATTGCGCCCAATTTGCCATTTTCCTTCCACGGCGTTGTATGACTTTTTATTGTTATAAGGTCTCAGGTGTGAATGGGGAGCACATGTGTTAAATTTGGTGTTATCGGTCTCACACCTTCTCATACTGGTTAATGGAGGTTCAACATGGCACCTCATGGCAAAGAACTATCTGAGAATCTGAAAAAAGATGGCATAGGCTATAAGAAGATTGCCAACATCTTGAAACTGAGCTGCAGTTTGTTTGCCAATGCCATACAGCAGTTTAACAAGACAGGTTCCACTCAGAATAAGCCTTGCTATAGTGAACCGAAGGAGTTGAGTGCACATGCTTAGCGTCATATCTTTGTCTTTTCAAAATAGATGTATGAGTGCTGCCAGCATTGCTGCAGACGATAATGGGGTGGGAGGTTATCTTGTCAGTGATCAGGCCATAAGCCGCATACTGCATCAAATTGTTCTGCATGACTGTTGTCCCAAAAGGAATCCTCTTCTAAAGATGATGCGCAAGAAAAGCCTGTAAACAGTTTGTTGAAGACAAGCAGACTAAGGACATGGATTACTGGAACCATGTCCTGTGCTCTGATGAGACCAAGATAACTTTATTTGGTTCAGATGGTGTCAAGCATGTGTAGCAGCAACCCGGTGAGGAGTAAAAAGACAAGTGTGTCTTGCCTACTGTGAGGTATGGTGGTGGGAGTGTCATGGTTTGGGACTGCATGAGTTACAGTTCATTGAGAGAACCGTGAATGCTAACAAGTACTGTGACATACTGAAGCAGAGCATGATCCTGTCCCTGCAGAAACTGGGCCACATGATAACGACCCCAAACACTTTCAGGACCACCACTGTCTTGCTAAAGAAAATGAGGGTAAAGGTGCTGGACTGGCCAAGCATGTCGTCAGACCTAAACTCTATTGAGCATTTGTGGGACATCCTCAAACAGAAGGTGAAGGAGTGCAAAGTCTCTAACATCCACAAGCTCTGTGATGTCGTCATGGAGGAACGAAAAAGGATTCCAGTGGCTGCAACCTATGAAGCTACATTGAATTCCATGCACAAGAGAGTTAAGGCAGTGCTGGAAAATAATGGTGGCCACACAAAATATTTTGGGCACAATCTGTCCATTTTCACTTAGGGGTGTACTGAGTTATTTTGAGGTCACACCAAATTTACACTGTTATACAAGCTGTACACTGACTACTTTAAATTGTTTCAAAGTGTCATATCTTCAGGGTTATCCCATGAAAAGAAATAATACAAAAATATGAAGGGTTAACTCACTTTTGTGAAATATTGTATTTACTATGATGTTGAATGGGTTATCACTTAAAATGCCTAAGGGTGTGTTCACATAGTGTTTTTAATCTGATTTTGGATCCGAAAATTGCATCCAAAAAAGAAGCGTCGATCGGATCCAAAACGCATCCAACACCTGGGGCCACATGTATGAAAACTGTCTAGGTCTAAAACTCACTTTGTTGCCCATAGCAACCAAAGCAACCAATCAGAGCGGCCCTCTCATTTTTCCAGAGCACTACATGAAATGAAAGGGGCACTCTGATTGGTTACTATGGGCAACAAAGTGAGTTTTAGATCTAGAGTGTTGTAATACATGTGTTTGTATTCGTGTTGGATGAAGCAGATTAAATAGGGCTCCTGCTTCATCTTTCGATTCAAGAATTGGCATGTAAATTATTAGAATGGATCCGAAAGACAGATCTGAAAGATGCAAGTAAATACGTCTGAATGCCGATGCGTGTTTTACATTGCAAGCAATGAAAAAAAACACACTGCTCATTGCTAGATGAGTCCGTATAAGGTCCGATAGACGGATCCAATCACGCATCTAATAACGTATGTTCACGCGGTCTCAACACGCCCTGTGAACATACTCTTAAAGGTTCACTATAGTTAAAAGACAACACTGGAAATATTTACCATAAAATATGCATTTTTCTCGATCGTATTTCACATAATTCAAAAGATTAAAAACAAGTTATTTTATGTACTTGTCTGAACAATTTCCTAAAACATTTAGGGCCACATGTATGAAACGGTTTTGGTCCAAAACTCACTTTTTTCCCCATAGGTTTCTATGGGGAAAAAGTGAGTTTTAGCCCAAAACCATTTCATACATGTGGCCCTTTGTGTCAATGTAGCAAAAGCGTTGATCAGTATTCTCTCTGCGTTGTCGCTCTTTTTCATTATCTAACTTTATTTACTTTTTTATGCATTTAAGCCAAAAGAACTAAGAAAGCCTGTTATTAAACCTATTACCCATTGCTGGAGCTCGACATCTAATTTGTTTGTTGGCTGTGAAGGAGGACAACTAATGTCTGTGAACCCCGAGACACAGAAAATGACTGTTCTAAACCTAACAGAGTCGCCTATGTCAGGTAACAGACATGATAAATTATTGCTATTATTCTTAAAGCTTTTAAAATGGTATTCCCATCAGGGGAAATAGAATTTTGCTGCTTCCTGCTGTAGCGGTGGAGAATGGAGAGGTGACTGCACGTGTACCGCTCTCTCCAGTCACTTCTATAGTAGTATAGCCGAGTACACTTGCTCAGCTGTACTGGGAACTCCCATAGATGTGAAAGGAGAAAACGGTACACATGCAGCCACTTCTCCATTCTCAGCAGGAAGCTGTAAAATCCTTTACCTCCACATTGGAATACCTATGGAGAACAAACACTAAACTCAAACCGCCTACTGAGAAAAATGCATTTTGTTACATTTACTACATTCAGGGCAACATGCAAGAAATTTGGTGTTTAAACGCCAAATTTCTTGCGCGTAATATTAGTCTAGAATGCGCCTGATTTATGAACCCGCTCTACAGCAGGTCATAAATCAGATGCATTCTGGCACTAGTACAATATTTCTGGCTCAGGTTTACCACTTTGAAAGTGCTCTACCTGTTCCAGCTGTAATGGGCCTAGAAAGGCTGTGCTGAAGCTATAAATCTATAGCTTCATACGGTTCTAGTGCGCCCCGCCTCCCGCGTCTGATAATGGCGTGCGGTAGATTTAAACATGAAGCCAACGGGGCTGTGCCTGATATCGGGCTAAAAAGTCATCAGACATCTGGCAAGCCCCATTCATACGTGTCGCCCACAGTGCTTACAATTACCTTTTTGTTATTGTAACGGATGTTCCCACGACCCCTCGCAGCTCTGCCCCGTACTCACCTCACCGCGCTCCTATTGCTGGCCGGTACTGCATCTAAATTTAAAAAGAGAACGGGCCGGTGATTGGCTTTCACTGGCCGCTGATCCTATTTAAGCCCTGCCCTTTCCTTTGGTCCCTGCCAAATCGATAGTGCCCTGTGCCTAGAGAGGAAGCGTTCCTATTGTGTCTTTGCGTTTACTGTTTACCGTACCTTTTGCCTCCGTCCCTTGACCACGAACCTTTGCCGCCTGTCCTGACCTTCCTTCCTGTTCCCGACTACGAGCCTGCTTCACGATTTTTTACCATGACACACCTCGGCCCCCACCGCAAGCAAGTCACGTCAGATAGACTCCCGCCGCAGCAAGTCCATCCCGCTTTGCGGCGGGCTCTGGTGAAAACCGGACCTACTTAGACTCCGCTCCCTGGCGTGGCTTGCGGTGGTCCAGAGGATCCACATCTCCGGTCTGCCTTTTGGTAGGCCCACCCTGACAGTTATACTGCTTATACAGTATCTGCTTATACAAGCAGCATTGCTTCCATTATTAAAGGGTCCATGATACATATAAAAGACTGGGTTCATCTAGTTTCTCACAGGGTTTCTATTTTACTCTACTTGGTAGACAAACATAGCATCACCTTCGGCTATGTTCACACTATTTGAGTAAAATACACAAGTCCGCCCACAAACCGTGTCTTATTGATTTCAGTGGAAAATAGTTGCTGTAGTTCACATGAAGTGTATATTTTTTTACAGCTGATTTGAAATGCACATGGTGTTAAAAAGCAATGTCACTGGTTTGATGTGTATTATACACAGATGGTATTACGCTGTGCATTGTGAAAGCATCTGCTGAAAATATGCATGAAACACCCATTAAATACAAGTACAAAGTGAAGAACCTATGTGTGAAAAATGTGATAATACGTATTTCTGATAATGAATTCTCTTGAAATCAGCATTATATTTTTCAGCTTCCTTTAAATGCTGTGTGTACGTACCATAAGGCATACCTCCCAAGTGTCCCTATTTTGGAGGAACAGTCCCTATTTTTAACCGTAGTTCCTCTTTTTCTTTTGGGAAATAGATTTGCATCAATAAATTGACTATCTTGCTATAAAAAGTATCTGATTGCTTCCTAGCTGTATATTACATAACAACTTACTTAATATTTCATCATTGGATACAATGCAATCCTAATAATGTCTTCCTTGTTGGCTATCTAAAAAGTTGGCACATGTGTGGTTGGGCGTGGTTAGAGGCATGGCCTGATGTGTCCCTCTTTGCAGTCTCTAAAATTTTGGAGGTATGCCTAAGGCTTCAAGCATGCAAGTAACAATGCCACGTCTGTTACTTTCTATAAGTCATGTTATGAAAGAGGGAAACTCCTCTTTTTGAACATTTCACAATTTCACTACAGTTATAGTTTACTGAGAGCCAGTACAAGGGGCATCTTGTGGAAAGTACAGTGTTCAGTTTTATATGGAGGCCTAGGGCCTGTCCCCACAGCAAAGAGCAAATTCTCCGACCGACAAATGCTCTGTTTTGCGGCCGTTCACACGGCCGCAGGGGGACGGCTTTTCTCCGCGATAATTCTTTCTGTTCACTAATTTCACTGAACCAAGCACCAATAATTCTTCAGCTCAAATGATTTAATTTTATCCAATGATAGAAATTTTTTTTTTTTGCAGGAGAGTCACCGAGGACTGCCTTATATGAGAGGAACATAAAAACCATGGCACTTCTTAAGGATGGACTATTCATAGGCGGAAGTGTAAGGCCTTATTTCATTTGTATGTATTTAAATGTTCAATTGCTGCATTGTTTTTACATCAACCACGGTCAGGGCTGTATTTATAGGTCGTGCTGCCCTAGGCACTAAACCCTAATACGCCCCCTTTAACCAATTAGATTGCCACGCCCCTTTCATATTATGTCACACCCCTTTACAAAAGCCACGCCCACTATGACCATGTAACAGCTCAAGAAGAAAGCTAATTGAAGGGTTTGCAGTCACCCAGCTTTCCTAGATGTTGGAGAACCTATTCAGCATACAGGATAGACTGGAGATGCAGCCACACTGTGCCTACACCTAAACCATTAAACTTTATCAATAAAAGCCACACTGCAGCTTAAAGGGAATATGTCACCAATATTTTATTTTATTTATCAAATCCAGACCCTGCTCCATATTCTTTTCTTCTTCAACATTTTTATTTTCTGACTGTAGACTTCTTCGTTTGGTCGCCTGTATATGATTATGATCTATGACAGACATTCTCACCCAGAGCAACACATCAGACTGCATTTTCCCAGAATGTTCTAAGAAATGAAGGCGGTGGTAGAGGGGGAGGGCAGGGAAGACACTGGGGCCCCTGCCTTCACAGTGGACAGGTCTCATAGTTAGATGGAAGGTCTAATAAGATAATATATAGGTGAGATGGCCAGATGGTCATACAGCATAACAGCCTAAGGGTGCTCTCACACAGCGCGTTTTTGATGCGTTTGTTAATGTGTGTTTTTGTGCAGAAAGGCGCGGTGATTAATACTGTACATTGCTGCTGTACAAAAATCGGGATTTTACCGTGATTTTTGTGCAGCAATGTACAGCATCAATTGTTGTGCCAACCTGCACAAAAAACACACATTAACAAATGCATGATACCTATATACACATCACATGAGAGCCCTATATGATACTGACACCTATACAACACATCACATGACAGACAGCTCCATATAGTCTGATACCTCCTATTATATGATAGACAGCTCCATATAGTCTGATACCTCCTATGATAGACAGCTCCATATAGTCTGATACCTCCTATTATATGATAGACAGCTCCATATAGTCTGATACCTCCCATTACATGACAGTGACACACAGCTCCATATAGTCTGATACCTCCTATTATATGATAGACAGCTCCATATAGTCTGATACCTCCCATTACATGACAGTGACACACAGCTCCACATAGTCTGATACCTCCTATTATATGATAGAAAGCTCCACATAGTCTGATACCTCCTATTATATGATAGAAAGCTCCATATAGTCTGATTAACCCTCCCTTATATGCATATCAGCTCCATATGTCTGAACCTCCCTATTATATGATAGACAGCTCCATAAGTTGACCCCTCATTTATATAGAAAGCCTCCAATCAGTGATACCTCCCATTATCACTCACCTAGTTCACCTCCATACTAGTCTGACTACCTCCATTATATGTCACACTGCTCCAATAGCTGCCACCTCACCATGTTCACCCTGCCTTCCACCCATCCGTTCCACCATTCCTCCAACACCCTCTCACGTTTCACCTGCCTCCAGCCCCCACCCACGTTTCACCTGCCTCCACTCCCCACCCACGTTTCACCTGCCTCCACTCCCCACTCACGTTTCACCTGCCTCCACTCCCCACCCACGTTTCACCTGCCTCCACTCCCCACCCACGTTTCACCTGCCTCCACTGCCCACCCACGTTTCACCTGCCTCCACTCCCCACTCACGTTTCACCTGCCTCCACTCCCCACTCACGTTTCACCTGCCTCCACTCCCCACCCACGTTTCACCTGCCTCCACTCCCCACTCACGTTTCACCTGCCTCCACTCCCCACCCACGTTTCACCTGCCTCCACTCCCCACCCACGTTTCACCTGCCTCCACTCCCCACCCACGTTTCACCTGCCTCCACTCCCCACTCACGTTTCACCTGCCTCCACTGCCCACCCACGTTTCACCTGCCTCCACTCCCCACCCACGTTTCACCTGCCTCCACTCCCCACCCACGTTTCACCTGCCTCCACTCCCCACCCACGTTTCACCTGCCTCCACTCCCCACCCAAGTTTCACCTGCCTCCACTCCCCACCCACGTTTCACCTGCCTCCACTCCCCACTCACGTTTCACCTGCCTCCACTCCCCACCACGTTTCACCTGCCCCATCACTTC
This sequence comes from Phyllomedusa bahiana, assembly GCA_025379985.1. Classification (NCBI taxonomy): domain Eukaryota; kingdom Metazoa; phylum Chordata; class Amphibia; order Anura; family Hylidae; genus Phyllomedusa; species Phyllomedusa bahiana. The sequence goes on along the minus strand of JAODAL010001566.1, from coordinate 89,171 downwards.
ACCCACTCACGTTTCACCTGCCTCCACTTCCCCACCCCATGTTTCACCTGCCTCCAGCACCCCACCCACGTTTCACCTGCCACCCCACCCCCCCTCACGTTTCACCTGCCTCCACTCCCCACCCACGTTTCACCTGCCTCCACTCCCCACCCACGTTTCACCTGCCTCCACTCCCCACTCACGTTTCACCTGCCTCCACTCCCCAGTCACGTTTCACCTGCCTCCACTCCCCACCCACGTTTCACCTGCCTCCACTCCCCACCCACGTTTCACCTGCCTCCACTCCCCACTCACGTTTCACCTGCCTCCACTCCCCACCCACGTTTCACCTGCCTCCACTCCCCACTCACGTTTCACCTGCCTCCACTCCCCACCCACGTTTCACCTGCCTCCAGCCCCCACTCACGTTTCACCTGCCTCCAGCCCCCACTCACGTTTCACCTGCCTCCAGCCCCCACTCACGTTTCACCTGCCTCCAGCCCCCACTCACGTTTCACCTGCCTCCACTCCCCAGTCACATTTCACCTGCCTCCACTCCCCACCCACGTTTCACCTGCCTCCAGCCCCCACTCACGTTTCACCTGCCCCCACTCACGTTTCACCTGCCCCACTCACGTTTCACCTGCCCCCACTCACGTTTCACCTGCCTCCACTCACGTTTCACCTGCCTCCACTCCCCATTCACGTTTCCTCCTGCTCACCCCCCCACGTTTCACCTGCCTCCACTCCCATTCACCTTGCACCTGCCTCCTCTCCCTACCCTCGTTTCACTTGCCTCCACTCCCCACACTTTTCACTTGCCTCCACTCCCCACATTCACATTTCCTTGCCTCCACTCCCCATCACGTTTCACCTGCCTCCAGCCCCCACTCACGTTTCACCTGCCTCCACCCCCACTCACGTTTCACCTGCCTCACCCCCAGTCACTTTTCACCTGCCTCCACTCCCCAGTCACTTTCACCTGCCTCCACTCCCACCCCACGTTTCACCTGCCTCCACTCCCCAGTCACATGTCACCTGCCTCACCCCACTCACGTTTCCTCCGCCCCACTACGTTCTCACCTGCCCCTCTCACGTTTCACTGCCTCCAAGCCCCCACCCCTCCCTTCCCCCCGAATCACTTACCTGTCCTGAAGAGCGGGAGGCCTCGGTCTTCTGCTCTTTGGCGCCGTCCGTGCGCTGCTGAGGAGTGGGATGGGCGCGCTGCTCCTCTCTCTCTCTTCCCGGCCGGCAGCTTCCGCTCTTCAGTGGCGGGCGCGCGCTGTTAGGGAGAGGAGGAGGGGCAGCGAAGCCCCCTCCTTCCCAGCAGCGCACCGCGCCACTGAGGAGACAGGCAGCATCAGCGCAGCTTGCTGATGCTGCCTGTCATTACAACGGAGCGCCGGAAGGGAGAAGTAGTATGTCCCTACCGGCGCAACGTTGTCCGCTGCCACTCTGCAAAAAAAAAGACAGGGAATCCCGCCGCTGCCACCAATGAAAAAGTCACTAGCGGCGGCAACCACCGACACCCCCCCCCCCCCCACCGCACCGCTCCAACCAAAGGGGGGGGTGGGGTTGGGCGTCTGCCCGGAGGAAAATAGAAAAAAATAAAATACGGCCCTGACCACGGTCATGCAAAAGTGAGGAACCTTTGCATATGCCTGTAAGAAAAAAGGATATAGGTCATGCGTTCTTTTGATGTCTACCCCCACATGTGAGAAGCTGCAGTATATCTCAAGAGGGATCAGTATCAAGTCTGAGTTACGATGTTATTTAGCATACTATAGGTACAATAGTATAGGTACTTATGTCTCATGTAGGACCTGCTTTAAAATGGTTTTCTCACCATGCTGTTTCACTGAGTCACAAGAAGTTTTACACTCACTCTGTCTTTTCAGGCTGTGGGGGATTCTGTAGCAGTGAGTAGCATATTTAGCTTCTCTGAAACTCACTGAGACATTACAAAAAAGCAATTCAGGAGTTTTATTCTGTTTAAGTAAACGCTACAACTGTTGTGAATAGTAAAAGCAATTGCTAATTTGTGAACAAAAACTAATCTTGTTAGGGATAAAAAGTCTACTTCAGCGTTAGCTCCTTCAATGGTAACATCACTCCTTGCTCTCTGTCTAATCAGATACCTCTGTGCACTCAGAACAGATAAAATCTCTCATCTCCTGACTAAGGTCAAATCAAAAGAAGATTGTATTTAGGAAAAGTCTTCAATTTGTCTTCAGTCTGTCCCTACATGTTGAAAGATAATCTATGTAGTGAGAAAACCCCTTCAATTTTTCTTGCATGTTCCTTTTTCAGATGCCTGCATGCCCTCATAATATTGAAATCAGCTACAGTTACTATCCTTATTTCACCACAGTCCTACCCTTTACGTACATCCTGAATTCTAGAATGTACATTAGCTATCAACTTTCTGACTCACACCACTTAATAGCACTGGTTGAGACTCACTGGTCTCCATATGATTTGTTAAACCCCCTCCCCCCTTTAATGGACTGCTAGTACACCTTTTTACTTTTGTTTATTGTGGTGCCTTATTGTTGGCAGTGCCAATGATTTTTTTTTACTTGTTAGAATCAGGGCCCCTGCCCCCAGACCTTTTGGCCACTAATAGAGTAAAACCACCAATCTTGGTTATTTTAAGTCTTTTAAAACAGAGCTTTGGCCAGTATCATGTTCATTATAAAGGGGGGTCCCACTTTTTGAAGCGGGCCCTGTAGGCAACACATCAATTCTCAGGAAACTTAGAATAACCCGGACCTGTTGTCCTTTACTTAATGGCCCTTCAAGGGACCTGAATAGTTATCCCCCTTTAAAGGACACGACAGAGCCAGTGTAGACATTTTCCCGCACTGTCCCCTTCTGAAATTGCAGGCAGTTTTAAAGGAGATCTTATGTAAATCTTATCATTAACCAGGTGTTCCCCCCCTGCTTCCCCGCCTCACTCAGTTAATTGCACAGTGACCCTCTTCAAATAATAGGTGATTGGTGCTTTGGAAACTGACTTTGATATACTAATATTTATACAGATCAGGTTTGTGAATACTTTATGCTCTCCTGTATTAGTGAGACATCCTGAGTATAGTAACACTTCCCTTGTTGTTGCTGGAGTTGTGGAGACTTGTAAGCTAAGCAGGGGATATAGGAAACACATGCATCTCTCTGCTCTATTAGCAACAGCTTCATATTCCTCTCTACACTCATAGATAACCCCTCTCCTGTAAAGACCTAGGCAGGCACCACACAGGGTGAACTCTGAGAGCAAACCCCCTCCCCCCCCCCCCCTGTATAGAAGTTACGTAGCTGCCTGTGTGCTGATGGGAGGGGGGAGAGGGAGGGAGAGGGCGCAGAAGAGACAGACAAGCTAGCAAACCCCTCAGTTCAAATTCCCCAGGGACACTGACAGGCTGAAAGCTCGTAATGAGACAACTCCTTTAAAGGGAACCTGTCACATAAGTTATGCCCCCCTTGCTGAGGACCACACAAACCAGTGTAAGACATGCTGTTCCCAGCGCTGTGTCCCTTATTCTGTAATATGCAGCAGTTTTAGAGCATTTACCCCTCAAATCTTATTCATGAGTAGGTGTTAGCCCCACCCACTGAAGGCTATCCCCGCCCACCTGGCAGTTATTCACAGGTTTCTACCTATTCAAAGTAATAGGGTTGAGGTGGGCGGGCTTTGAAAAAAACTGACTCTTTGAATGACTCTTCTGGCTGAAAACTGCAGATTTGAGCATTAAATACTCACACTCCAGCATCTTACAGAATAAGGGACACAGCGCTGGAAACAGCAGGTCTGACACTAGCTTGTGCTGTCCTCAGTAAGGGGGGCATAAACTAGGTGACAGGTTATTTTTAGCAACAGTCTGTGACACAAGCCGTAATATGTTAGAATTCATAAGTATACTCTTTTTTTTTTTCATTTTAAATAAACAGGAAAAAATAATCCATTGATGGGATTTAAAAATGTAATCAAAAAGAATATATTTTCTTTGTTATACACCATGTCAAAACTACACTTACCAGGTATCCCCACAACCATAAAACCTGAAGAATTCATTTAACAGGTTAATAGGTTAGTATGTACTTTAAACAGTATAAACCAAAAAAATCAAAAGTTGTTTGTTTTCTCTACTTTCACTGCAAGTAATTTTCATGTTCTCCAAAACAGCAGCCTAAAAATATCTCTCTCATAAAACAAGACCTCATACAGCTAAACCAATGCAACTAAAAAAAAAATAACGTGTTAGCTGAAAACAGAGAGAAAAACAAAAAGTTTTCTCACCATGCTGTTTCACAGAGCCTGCTTCTTACAGCCAGCTTCAGATTCACATTAAGTGGTTAGGCAGTGGTCAGCTCTGTTTCTAGATGAGCCTGTTAAAGGGACATTGATAACAGAAGGGTGTAAACAGTCAGGCAGAAGACTGCAGAGCTCTAAGTTTGTCAGTAAGAAACAGAAACAAGCAAGTGAGCCAGCTCCATACTCAGTGCCGTTTGGACCTACTAGTACATCCATGGTTTAAAAGGGTTGTCTTATCATGCTGATTCACAGTGCCACAGGCAGCTTCAGAATCGCACTTCTGTGTCAGGCTGTGGGTGGTTCTACAGCAGTGATTAACATATCAGCTCTGCTATTCCTAGCCATTCCTGTTACAGTGATATGAGTGCAAGAGGTTTGTAATCTGTCGTGCACAACGCTACAGAACTCTGAGGTTTAAATAGGTACCTAAATCAACACCTAAATGCTAGATATAACACTCAACAGGGAGTGACTCACCATGGTCAGAGAGGGCGGCTGAAGCAATCAGGTAAGAGAAAGAGCAGTGAGAGGTGGTCAGTAACCAAGAGAAACTTGTGTACACTAGCAGTAGATAAAATCTTCTTTATCTCCTGAACAACGCAAAATCAAAACAGCAATTTATTTGGTAATTATCTTTATTTACATTTCCTTACTGGTTAAAACCTAATCATTGTGGTGAGAAAACCCCTTTAAGGCTGACATTAACATGGATATTAAGAGACCGTTTACACGGCACAGAGCAAATACCGGTGGGATTAACCGATCAGTATTTGTTCTGTTTTGGGGCCGTGTACATGACCGCAGGGGGGCGGCTTTTGTCTGTGGTTTGCGGAGAAAAGCCCTCCTCCTTCACCATGACAGATTCATGTTCCACCTCAAAACTGGGTGGAAGAATGGACATGTTCTATGTTTTTCAGACCGCCGGTGTCTAAGAAACCATCCAGCGGAAAATCCGTGCAATGGGGACGACTGCACGGATTTTCCATAGAGGTCCATGATAAAGTTTGACAGCCAGTTTGCAGACGGCTTTCAAATCAGAAAACCGTCTGTAAACCTGGCTGAAAAAGCTGCCGTGGGGACAAGCGATAAGGGATTAATGAGCATTTTTGCAGCTTCAGTTCTCTGTTTTGAAGCTTCCTGATGACCCAACATTGAGATTTACTGAGTCTACTGGTAGATTGTGATCTACTTTTTTCCCACCATCGGGATAGACTGACATAGGAAGAGAGTCACAATGAATTCACTAATGCTTCAAAGATTATTTTTTTTCATGAATAAGCCGTTTGGTTCATTTAAAGTTATGCAACATTTACAGTTTTGTATACAGTATTTCCATTCTGCAGATTTGGTGACATTGTTACAACTAACAGACGTTGGCTTTCCTTTATGAAAATGAATGCTGTTCTTACTTTTATTCCTATATGTATTTAGGATGGAATTTTATGGTTCTGCTCCATAAAAGGTTCAGAGTGTAAGATGAAAAGGTGTTGGAATGCAGAGGAACCGATAGAGAGCATCAGTCTTTCTCCAGATTACAAGGCGCTTTCTATAGCAACACAAAAGGTATGAGTCCACATCTGAGATTTACTGTCACGTTAAATCTTTGGTCATTGACTTTGTCCACTCAAAACGTTTCTCAGGTCTACTGTGAAGTAAGTGGTGAACGTCCTGAGATAGACCCAATAGCCTCTGTCACTGCAGGGTTAGTTCAACCATTGCTAGTTTAAAAAGGACCCGTGACATCCCCTGACGTCTGTTTAGTAAATCCTTGTGTTTCCTGTGTAATAACAATTCTGGGGCATCTTCCTTTATAACTCTGTTATTGTTATTCATCCTAGATATGTATTACTGCATCTGTCAGCTGGGTGTTACCATCCCAGTATTCAAATGGGTGCGCTCCTGCACACACTCGCTGCCAAAAATGCATTGGCGATTGGATCCTAAACGGATCCAACATGCAGCGGCGTGTTTGGATGCGCGTTGGACGCACCCTATAGTATTAAATAGGGCTCCTGCTGCGTCTTTCGTACCAAGAATTGACATGTCAATTCTTGGAATGGATCCGAAAGAAGCATTGAGACACGCATCGGCGATCACTTGTGTGAACGCCGATGCGTGTTTCATATTAAAAGCGATGTAAATCCGATTGCTATTTGTTAGATGCGTGTTTGGGTCCGTATAGGGTCCGACAGGTGGATCCAAACACGCATCTAAAAACGTAAGTTCACACACACTCAACACGGCGTGTGAACATACCCTAAGGCTAGGTATACACCGCACAGGATTTTGGTTGTTTTTTCAGCGGATTCAGTATTTTGTATATGCTGAAAACCCAACTGTTACCTGTGCTTTGTAGCCCTCAATAGAAAATCCATGCTGTAGTCTACATACATTTACTGAGGAAATTCAAAAGCGACAAATGTCCGGCGGAATATAGAACATGTTCTATATTGCGAGAACGATGTCAGATTCCTGTATACTTAATATACTGGGCCAAAATCCGACCACCATTTTTTAGGCAAAAAACGCACAAAAAACAGTGGTGTGGTTCAGCAAAGTTAAAGTGCCGTCGGATTTTGGATGGCTTTTTCACTTTGCTGTGTGGACCTAGCCTTATGGTGCTTTCACACGGAACGTTTTTTGGTGCTTATTTTGGTGCATTTTTTTATGTGTTTTTTTATTTTGTGCAAAAATGCACATTATCAATTGCTGTGTATTCCTGCAAAAAATGCATAAAAAAACACGCCAAAACCCTCTGTGTTTTGATGCGTTTTTTTTCAGCTTTGTTGTAGGTTTTCTGCACAAAAAATGGTGGACAGATTTCGGATTGCCAGCGGCCCAATACATTCTATATTCTATGTTCTATATTCCGCCAGATGTTTTTTGCTTTTGGTTTCCCTCAGCAAAAGATCTGTGCTGTGTAGACTACAGCACAGATTTTCCATTGATAGCAACACAGTACACATTATGGTTGTTTCTTCAGCGGATTCAAAATACTGAATCTGCTGAAGAAACTAGCAAAATCCTGTACTATGTAGACATAGAGTATGTTCACATGGCTGATTTGTTTGTTGAATTTTCAGCATCAAAACCTCATTTGAAAAGCACCTCAGTGCAGCACTCTTCAGATGAGGATTTGATCAGGTTTTGATCAGGTTTTTGACGAGGTTTTCCAACACGTTTTCTTTCTGAAACACCCAAACAAATGAATAGCCAGGGCAAAAAACATGCAGAAAACCACGGCAAAAATCGTGCAGAGGTTTTGGACAAGGTTTTGAAGCTCTTCATTAATTCCTATGGGGATTTTAAGCGTTGAAAATGATTCAAGAATTGACATGACATTTCTTTTTCACTAGCCAAAAGAGAGTCCAAAAAAGCGCGGAAAAACCTTATGTGTGAACTACAACACTGTTTTACATAGGAATCAACAGAATGAACTATGGGCATTTTGGATGCTTTTTTGATCCTGTTTTGGGCACGGAAATGCTCCGAAAACGGTGGAAAAATCAGCCGCGTGAACATACCCTTGTTGAATATGAGCACGTTGAATTAGTTTTTACAATACGTAAAACATATCCAAATACGTACTACAAAGTGTGCTATGTATTTGGATACATTTTCTGGACTGCAAAAACGTACCCTATTGTTTCTATTGGCCTTCAAATGTTTAAAACAGATCAAGAAGAGACATGTCACCTTTTTGCACATAAAACGCTGTACAATAAAGTATGTAAAATACATATCGTCGATACGACAATACATATTTTACATTGCAATCAATGAAAACTGAGAACGTAATACATACCCAGATACTTGTTTCACAAACACCGTGAGAACATATCCTTAGGCCCGGTTCACATGGCTTATTCAAGTCGTATTTGCGGGACGGATTTCGCCCGCAATTATGGCTTGAGTAAGGGGCGGGGCGAGGGTGCTGCCCGCCGGCCCCATAGACTTTCATTATCCACGCCGCGTATCCCGCCAGGATAATGAACATGTCACTTTCTCCCCGCCCGGCGTGTTCGCCGAGCGGGGAGGAGAGACGGAATCCATAGTTCTCTATGAGAACTGTGGATTCCCGGAATGGCTGGGACGGATTCCAGCCATACTGCAGCGCAGTACGGCACACAATACGGCTGAAATCCGTCCCTGCAATAAGCCGTGTGAACGGCCCTTTACTCTGTCAGCTGCGACTGCACAGTATGGACACACCCTCAATTGGTAACAGCCAGCTGACCAATTCAATTCTGAATTTGTAGAAGGAATAACATAGAAACAGCACAACACAGACGTATAGGAGAAGAGGCTCCAGAATTGTTATTTCATAGAGAACACAAGTATTTAAAACAGACGTGTCAGGTACGGCCACTGGTCCGCTTTAAGGGGCTATTAGGCCTCGTTCACATGCTTTATGTCGGCACGGATTTCCGCCATTTTGCGCGCCATATTGGCGCTCTAATACGGCTGAAATTAGTCCTAGTCATTACGGTAATCCACAGTTCTCATAGAGAACTATGGATTATGTCTCCTTCGCCGAGTGGGGAGAAAGTGACTTGTCAATCATTTACGGCGTGTACACGCCATGAATAATGAATGTCTATGGGGCCGGCGAGCTGCCAGCCCCACCCCCGCGGCACAGCAGCCAGCGTAATTGCGGGGCGAAATCCGTCCCCGCAATTATGTCGGCAATAAGCCGTGTGAACATTGCCTTATGGTTTAAGCAAATAGAGAATATTCATTGCACTGGATAATGATAGACTCTACAATTTTCCAACATATTTTTTGTACAGATTCCTTGCAGTTTTTAAGATCACTGCACTGCTTGCAGTGTTTGGCTATGTCCACACTGTACAGGAAAACGATCGTATCTTAGGCGCTTTTCGTTCTTTAAAAGCGCCGAGGATACGATCGTTCCTGTGGCCACATAGCCGGCAATAGGAAAGACGAGCTGCAATCTACACAGCTCGTCTTTTTTCTGCCCGTCTTTCGGCAGCGGCGTATTATTCAACATGTGGTATACTCCGTCGGCGTTTCTCGTTTTCTTGACATCTTCCCATACAATACTATTGTATGGGCGACGTCAGAAAACGAGAAGCGACCGCGGTTTTTGCACAAAGTGTGACAAAAGCTGCGGTCCTGCATCGGAGAAAAACGGCTGCTTTCAGGCTGTTTTTTGTCCGATGCATTGTAGACATAGCCTTTCAGTGAGATCCTTCATCATTTACTTTTAAGCTCTGCACTCTCTGATCTATCCTGAATGCAGCCGCTAAACCTTTCTATCCAACCACTATTGTCCAAGTAAATTGATCTGGGAACTGGTAATGAAGTTCCCTTTTGGTCTGAATGGTTCTAAGTTAAAGATATTCAAGAGCTTTACCAGCTGGGAGATAACTAGTTCGTAGACATGTGGCATATATGTGGGTGAGTCTGTGAGGTTCCAAAGCTCCCCTTATTTATGGCAGAATCCAAATAAGTGTAGGTTTACATTGCTTCTTTGGATGTTGCTCCAAATCGGAGTCAGCATTCAGGGTGACATGTATGAACAAGGCTGCGCCAGAATTCTAGTCTCAAAAAACTGTAGTAGACCAGTTCTATAGATGTATGAACAGGTGCACTCCAAACTTTGGTGCAATAAGTGCCTCGGTACCGTGCCAAAGCCACTTTTTACCGCACCAATGTTTTGGGCGTTCTGGGGGCGTGTTGCTCTACATTAGTAGAAGTAGACACATTTATGAATCTTTGACGCCAAAACTTTGGTGCAGAACAGTTAGAACAGTCAGACCAAGTTAAAGGTGGTGCCTGAGCCAGACTTGTCGTATTGGCACTAGACTGCGTCTGTATGTATGATCTGCAGAAGAACAGCTTCATACATTCTGGCACAGTCTACACTACCTTAAAGCGATTTAGAACTGGCCTGTCAGCGCAAGAATTCATACATGTTGCCCTCAGTGTCCAAAACAGATTTCAATCTGCCTAACACTGTTTTCAATAAAAAATGCAGAATCAAAGTTCACAAAACACTTATCATTTGCAGCTACTTTTTTCAGGGCTGAAGACATTCGGCACTGAAAAAGAACTGACAAAATACATTTTTGAAGCAGATTAATCGCTGAAATTCAGTGCTGAATCATCACATAGTATATGGAGGCTGAAATCTGCCTCTAAATTCAGCTTAAAATCCACGTCTGAAGTTATCCAAAATCCAAGCTTACAGACGTGGTTTTTAGACATGGATTTCACTCTGAATCAGCGCTGAAAACGAGCCAAGTTAACCTACTCTAAGGCTATGTCTACAAGGCAAGTGTCAATATGCCGTCCAAAATCTGACGCATTTTGACACTTGCAGGACCGTGGTTTTTGGTGCAGATTTACGCAAAAGTCGCAGTTTGTTTTCGGATTTGCCGTCGACTCTGTACATTCAATGTACGGTGCCGACGGCAAATCCGAGCAGAATCCGGCGGAATATACAGCATGTTGCATATTTCCCTGGATCTAAAACTCGACTCGTAAAAAATCAGCACCGTAGAGAATACAGCACAAAGTTTTCATTGCAGTGTGCCGTCGGATTTTCGGCGGATTCAAATTACTGAATCCGCCAAAAATCCGGTAGTAAAGCTATGCTGTGTAGACATAGCCTAAGGCTGGGTTCACATTATGTTTTTTCACACGCATTTCGCAGCAGTATTTGTAAGCACAACCAGGAATGGATCCTGCTGAAAAATAATGTGTCAAAAAACACTGTGCAGACCCAGCTCTACAGTGGACAAACAGTATAATGTTTTCCAATCTGATGACCACACTTAGATATTGGCCACTGATCAGATTACCACAAGAAAAGTGTATTATTCCTATATTATCTAGAGCTTAGTAAAGACCTTAGAGATTGTTTGGAACAATACACATGTATTGGACAATGGACATTAATCAATTGGTGTTTGTTATATGCTTATACTAATGTATGTCTACTGATAACAAAATGGTTCATTTATATTCATGACCTTGGTAAGGCAGCCTGTATTGTCCTCAGCAATTTATGACTAGTACATAATTAAATCCAAGGAAACTATAATCACCGGAGAAGTGGATCCTCTAGACCAGGGGTCCTCAAACTTTTTAAACAGGGGGCCAGTTCACTGTCCCTCAGACCATTGGAGGGCCGGTACATAGTTTTAAAAAAACTATGAACATATTCCTATACACACTGCACATATCTTATTTTGAAGTAAAAAAACCAAAACGGGAACAAATACAATAGGCAGGTCCCCAATATGCAGCATAGGTTGCCAATAGCCAGGTACATGTCCTTAATAGGCAGGAACATGTCTCCAATAGGCAGCATAGGTCCCCAACAGCCAGGTACATGTCCCGAGTAGGCAGGTAAATTTCCTCAATAGGCAGGTAAATGTCCCCAATAGGCAGATACATGTCCTCAATAGGCAGCATAGGTCCCCAATAGGCAGGTAAATGTCCCCAATAGGCAGGTAAATGTCCCCAATAGGCAGATACATGTCCCCAATAGGCAGGTACATGTCCCCAATATGCAGCATAGGTCTCCAATAGGCAGGTACATATCCCCAATAGGCAGATACATGTCCCCAATAGGCAGCATAGATCTCCAATAGGCAGGTACATTTCTCCAATAGGCAGGTAAATGTCCCCAATAGGCAGCATAGGTCCCCAATAGGCAGGTAAATGTCCCCAATACGCAGCATAGGTCCCCAATAGGCAGGTAAATGTCCCCAATAGGCAGCATAGGTCCCCAATAGGCAGGTAAATCTCCTCAATAGACAGCATAGGTCCCCAATAGGCAGGTAAATGTCCCCAGTAGGCAGCATAGGTCCCCAGTGGGCAGGTACATATCCCCAATAGGCAACATAGGTCCCCAATAGGCAGGTACATGTCCTCAATAGGCAGCATAGGTCCCCAATAGGCAGGTACATGTGCCCAATAGGCAGGTAAATGTCCCCAATAGGCAGGTAAATGTCCTCAATAGGCAGCATAGGTCCCCAATAGGCAGGTAAATGTCCCCAGTAGGCAGCATAGGTCCCCAATAGGCAGGTACATGTCCCCAATAGGCAGGTAAATGTCCCCAATAAGCATGAATCATGCCGCATAATAGACCGAACCTGGCGGAAAAAAAAAATACCAGCACTCACCAATGTCCCCTGCGGCTCTGAAGAGGTGCTTGCTCAACTCCGTCTTCTTCTGGCACAGGCGGCGTGACACCATCAGGTGTGATGACACGTCGTCTGTGCTGCGTACGCAGCGCCGCTTCGTCGTTCCACCCACGAAGAGAAGTAGAGAAGTTCAATATAGGCCGAGCCCAGGGGCGGCCGTGGAAGTTAAAACATCCGGCGGGCCGGATAAACGTCCTCGGCGGTCCACATATGGCCCGCAGGCCGTAGTTTGAGGACTCCTGCTCTAGACCACCTCAAGTGATGGTATAAGCCACACTAGACAGCGGAATCTAAGTACATTCCGGTGTTCACCAGAGCCCGCCTTAAGGCAGGTTGGGCTTGCTGCGGTGGGAGTCCTGCCAGATCGCTACCCTTGACATGACTTGCTTGCGGTGGCAGTCAAGGTGTAGCGAGGTACAGAATCGTTAGGCAACTTGTAGTCGTGGACAGGCAGGAAGGTCAGGACAGGCGGCAGTGGTTCGTGGTCAAGGGACAGAGGCAACTGGTACGGTACACAGTATAGCAACAGAACAACTTCAGGACTGTTTTTGCAGTGGGAAAAATGCACTAAAGATCCGGCAAGGGAGTCAGGAAGGGGCAGGGTCAAATTGGGTCAGCGTCTGGTGATCGCCAATCACTGGTGCGCTTTCCCTTTAACGTTAATTTCTAGGGAGCGGGGACGTGTGCACCGGAAGGCAGAGACATTGGCTGGTGCACGGCCAGGTGAGTAGGAGCGGGATAGGGCAGAGGACTGAGCGTGCCCGCGGCCTGACATGCGGCCTCACCAGCGAGACACGGGTGTGCCTGCGACCCGGTGCGAGGGTCACAGGAGCACCCATGACAATTGCGTTAATAAATCAGTTTTTATTCATTATACTAATGCATGTGTCCTGAGCTGGTCACTGAATTGATCTGAACATCCAGAAATAAATAGGATTGAATCACTGTCACAGGCACTGTACCTGTGTAATCACTTTGTAGGATGCAGGTAGTTCTTTCTGCTGATCAGCCAAGGTTCTAGGGTCTGACCCCAAAAATTGCATTTTGATGAGCTGTCCTAAGGATCAACAAAACATCAGTATAAGAGTCCCTTTTAACATGTCCTAACACATATACTTCACTGCCCATAATTTCCTTTTAATTCCTTTTAGTATCCCTTAAATCTTCCCCAGGAGTATGTTACTTCAGCCAACAATAGTTAAAGTTACTGCTCAAATGCAGGCTGATTCAGAAAGGATGGTACAAAATTGTAGCCTCTGTGTTCATAATCGAGAGAACGTGACAGGAATTTATTAATATGAAGACGCACTATTGAGCCACCACTATTGAGCCACATAAAATGATTAAAAGGGATTTCTGTGGGTGACAATGAAGATACGGTTGTGCTCAGAAGTTTACATACCCCGGCAGAATTTTTGCTTTCTTGGCCTTTTTTCAGAGAATATAAAGAAAACACAAAATTTTTTTTTTTCCCTCATGGTTAGTGGTTTTGAACCATTTTTTGTCAAACAATGTGTTTTCTTTTTTAAAAAATGATAATGAAAACCAAAAAAACACCCCAATGCCCCTGATAAAAAAGTTCACTCCCCATTTTCTTAATATTTTTTATTCCCCCCTCTAAATCAATGAAGTTTGAAGCCTTTTGTGGATTTGTGGTGGGGGTCTTTATTTTCTCAGTGGAAAAGCTGCCCTTTTTTCTTGGCAAAAATTTCCGAAAATTTCCCGGGCTGTCTTACATGAATGCGCCTTGAGATCTCCCAGAGTGGCCAATATAAAGGTAAAACTGAGGGGCCACTCGAGAACTTCACTTTGTTTGCTGTGCCAATGCAGGTGATTGGCCTTGTTTTTTGGATTTGTCTGTTAAAAACGTCAAGACTCCCATGGCCAGCTTCCGGGGCTATGAGTGCAAATTTGCCTCCAGTTTTGCTGATAACGTGCGCATTCATTTTCCTTAACTTTGACCAATTTCCTTGCCTTGTAGCTACAATCCCCAAAACTTCAGGTTTCACCTCCATGTTTACAGTGGGAATGGTTTCCTTTCATTTTTCCTTGTTGACACCCCCCAAATGTGATTTTTTTTTTTTATTCAAAAATTTTATTGGTTTCTGAACCCCTTCACGACCTTGGATATGCATACGTCCGGTCTTTTTGGGGTTCACGCACCGGGACGTAGGTACGTCCTGGATCGCGCAAACCTAAAGAGAGTTGGCGATGGCGGGGGTGTAGTGTTTTTTGGTGACACCCCCCACGTCGGCCCCGCCCCGGATCGCTCGGGGGGGGGGGGGGGGGCGGTTAACCCCTTAATTATCGTGCCCTGGGTCGCAAAAACTAAGAAAGAGGGGGGAGATCGTTCCCCCTGCTCTTGTCGGGGGCAACTGCCATCCTCGTCCGGCAGCTCCGCCTTCACAAAAACCCGGGGGCATAAAAGCCTTGGGTTTGTCTGTGGTCACGGCCCGGCCGTGCCTTTGGGGGCATGGCCCCGGCTTTTGTGCGACATTGTCATGGGAACCAGTGACAGAAAAGGGGTGTGATTGATTCCTATTAAAATGAGAGATCAAAGATCTCTCTTTCAAACCCCCCAGGGGAAAAAAGTAAAAAAAAAAAGGGAAAAAAGTAAAAAAAAAAGTAAAAAAAGTAAAAAACATGTAAAAAAAACACGAAAAATAAAATAAAAAACGTAAAACCGCCCTTTTCCCCTTTCCCAAAAAAACGCAATCCCCCAAAAAAAGATCAAAAAAAATAAAGTACCCTTTTTGGTATCGCCGCTGGTAAGACCTCCCCTATAAATCTTATTTAATTTACCCGTAGGTGAACGCTAAAAAAAATAAAAATAACAAAATTTAAAGATTTTGTTCACCCCGCGCACATAAAATGGAATAAAAGTGATAAAAAAAACCCCTTAAACGCCAGTGTTGTCCCAATTAAAACGCTTTTCACCCCGAAAAAAAAAAAGTCCTAAACAGCTCTGTATAGGGAAAAAATAAAAAATTTTATGCTCTCAAAAACACGATGATAAATATTCTTTTAAAACTAAAAACATTTTTTTTTTTTTTAAAGTGTTCAACAAAAAAAAAACTAATAAATTGGGTAGCCATAATCGTATAACCCACAAGAAAGCTAATTATTACGGAACTGCACATGAGCGCTGTTAAAATAAAATAAAAAAACACTATTTTGGTTTTTGCAGTTTTTTCTTCCCTCCCTTAAAAAAAAAGGTTTTTAAAATGATAAAAAAGTTTGCCCCCCAAAAAAATTATACCAATAAAAACGGCCTTTTAAAAGCCTCCATACACAAAAATAAAAAAATTATGGTCTCAGATTGGCATGCAAAAATGTGTTTTCCCGTTTGAAAAAAAATTTTTTTTATTTTATAAAGCAGTTTAAAAAATTTAAAAAAATTACAAATTGGGATTCTGTTTAAAGTAACGACCTGCTGAATAAAGCTGCATTTCATACTAAGCAGAGTGACCCCTATAAAAAATAAAAATAAAAAAATACAGGATTTCGTATTTTTTTCAAAACGCCTACAAAAAACCTTAATAAAAAGTGAAAAAAGTGTGTTTTCAACCCATAATGGTACCAAAAAAAGCATCAAATTCCCCCCCCAAAAAAAGGCCCTACCAGTCTGCACACAGCAAAATAAAAAGTTATGACTGTCAAATAGGAAACTAAAAACCAATTTTTTTTTGACCTATTCTATTTTGGGAAAGTAATAAAACATAAAAAAACTATTAAAATTTATACCCTTGAATTGTACCAACCCCCTAGTAAATTACATTATTACAGTGCACGCGAACGCTGTAAATTAAGCCCAAAAAAAAAAAGGTGGGAAATGCTTTCCCCCCCCCCCCCCCCATTTTAGCCCAATTAAAAAAAACATGGAACACTAGGGCACCCCCAAAAAGACATAACCCCTAATGAGATCCTGAGGGGTGTTTAATCTAAAATGGGGGGATTTTTGGGAAAGGTTTCACCTGTTTTGGTACTTTGGGGGGTTTGAAAATGCACGGCCCCCCCAAAATCTGCTTCCAAAAGCCAAAAGCAAATCCCTCCCTTGTACGCCCGCCCTGCCCCAAAAAACGTTTACACCCCCATTAGGGTATTGCCGAACTTGGGGGAAATTGCTTTAAAAAAGTTTTTTGGGGGTTTTTTTCCAGGATTCCTTGAAAAGTGAAACTTTTTTAAGCTAAAATTGCAGATTATTGGGAAAAATTTTTTTTTTAATTTTCACACCTGATTATACCTTAAGGGGGGTGTTTCCATTGGGGTTTTTGGGGTTTTTTTATTAAATTTTTTGCACCTTAGGGCCCCTTCAAACCTGAAATGGCGCCTAAATAAAATTTCATTGAAAATGAGACCCCCCCAGTCCAGTAGGTGTCCCCCTATTCTGGGGCTTATGGGGGAGCCCAAAAAATGACTGGGGGCCACCCTTGGGATTCTCTAAAAACGGCAGACTTGGGGAAATATATTAATTGCATTTTCCTGTCCATTAGTTTCCGTGAAAAAATGGAAAATATTGAAAATCTGAAAAATGTGAAATTTTGAAAATTTTCCCCCCACTTTGCTTATTTTGGAAATACCTAAAGGGGTTAACAAACTTCTTAAAAATGTTTTAAAAACCTTAAGGGTTAGTTTCTTAGAAGCATATGAGGGGGTATTAACTAAGGCCCCTCAAAACCCCGTCGAACTGGACTGGTCCCTAAAAAATGTATATTGCAAATTTTCTTGAAAAAGTAGAATTACAAAAAAAATTTCTAAGCCCCCTTAAGTCATAAAAAAAAAGACATTAAAAAAATTATGCCAACTCAATTTTAATATGGTAGAGTGTTATAAAAATTTTGTGGTGAATAATTATCTTCTTGCACGCGAAATTTTGGAATTTAAAATTTACAATTTTTCAAATTTTTTTATGAAATTTTGATATTTTTCACGAAAAAAACAAGGCTTGTATGGATAAAATTTTCTTACTAACTTAAAGCACAATGTGTCACGAGAAAACAATCTCAGAATCACATGGATAGTTAAAAGTTTCAAAAAGTTATTATCTCATTTAGTGTCACTTGTAAGTTTTCATAAATTGTGCTAGGTCAGGAAGGCCAAAACTGGCTGGGTCCTTAAGGGGTTAAACATACATAACCAAAAACACAAATAAAGAGCCCCGAAGAGCTAATAATAAAATAAATATCTGGGCGTAATACAATAATTGCAAGCAGATATAATAAGTGCTTATACAGATTACAAATTAAAGCATAATGTAAACATAGTATAAACATAACCTAAAACCTAAAACTGCCCCAACATAGAGAATAGGTATAAAACCCAAAATACGAAGTTATGATTTTATGATTTTGGCCCGAAGTGCAAATGAACCTTGTAGAATATCAGAAAGTTAACCCAAACACAGCCCTGAAGATGAGTGTGGCATTTGTCTAATCACCGGGGAGGAACCCCCCCTGTCTATCCGCAACCTTCCGAGAACCTCCGCCAAACCTCTTTTCCAGTACCACGTTGTGTCAAGGAAAGGCCGCATTACAGAGATAATCTCCGTATCAGAGAGGAAGGCCTCTATAAAAGCTTGCCAAGCATTAAAGAATTTCTCTGTCTGTGTTTCTTTCTTATCTAGGACATGTAACCTTTCCAAAAGCATGTGCTTCCTCACTGAATTACTGTGTTTAGGGACGGAGTCGTGGAATCCAACCACGAGCTCAATAGGCACCGTTTGGCCGCTAGCATGGTAACATGCAATATTTTATTGCGCTGGGGAGCCTGTAAGTTAGTACCTAAGTTGTGAAATAAGAGTAATTTGGGATCTAGGGATACCGAGGTAGCTAGTTTTGAGTTTAGCTCAAGAGTAAGTTTAGACCAGAACCCTCTCACCACTAGGCACAACCATAAGCCATGCACTAGATCTGTCAATGGAGTTAAGTATTTAGGGCAGGCAGTTAAACGATCAGGGAAAGATGGGTGTCGGGAGATATTAAATCCATAGATAGCTCTATGAGCTATACGGAAATGTGTCTCTCCAAGATTCGTCAATAACCATCTTTCTGACCCTAATCCACCCCTCCAACACCGCTTCTGCTATATCAATGTCAGGAAAGTCGCACTCCCACCCCCGGAAGACTGCAGCCACTGTTTCTTCATCCTTGGGTCTGCGAAGGCCAGAGTACAACAGGGACAGGGAATGCGGGGAGCTCACTGGTCCTACCAAACTATCAAAATGAGTGGGTTTGACAAGATCAGTTACAGAACCAATTTTAGTTCTCGCGAAACTCATTATTTGTCTGAATGCAAAGAAGTGTCTCCGATCCAGACCATACAGGCCTTGTAATTCCTCAAAAGAGAAAAAAACAGCGTTCCCTAACATTAACCAGTTGACAATACTATCAAGACCCAATTGCCTCCATTGTGGGAGTTAACCCTCATCCAAACCTGGACCAAATGTGATGTTTATGGTTTTGGCCAAAAAGTTTGATTTTGGTCTCATCACTCCAAATTACCTTGTTCCCGAAGTTATGAGGCTTGTCTCTGTGCGGTTTGGCGTATTGTAGGCGAGATACTTTGTGGCATTTGCGCAGTAACGGCTTTCTTGTGGCAACTCGACCATGCAGCCATTTTTCTTCAAGCGCCTCCTTATTTTGCATCTTGAATCAGCCACATCGCTAGTTTTCAGAGTCCTGTATTTCAGCTGATGGTTGTGGGTTTTTCTTTGCATTCTGAACAATTTTCCTGGCAGTTGTGGCAGAAATTTTTATTGGTCTACCTGACCGTGGTTTGGTTTTTACAGAGCCCCTGATTTTCCATTTGTTAATCACAGTTTGAACACTGCTGACTGACATTATCAAATCCTTGGATATCCTTGGATATATCGGTTTTTTACAATTCAACTACCTTTTCCCGTAGATCTATTGACAATTCTTTTGCTTTCCCCATGACTCACAATCTAGAAACGTCAGTGGCTGGATTAAAGATGCAAGAGTCTGTCTGGATCCCAGAAACTCACTCAGCTTTTATGCACACACACTGATTATAAGCAAACAGGTCACAAGTGAGGATGTTACCTTTAGTCCCCTTTCAAACCCATTCTATCAACTTCTGTGCATGTTATCAGCCAAAATCACCAGGTATTGGATCAGGGTCATTGGATTTTTTTTGGTTGTCAGTATGATTTAAAAAGAAAAACACATATTTTGACAAAAATGGCTTCACCCAAACCCACTAACCTGAGGGGAAAAAAAGTTTTTGTGTTTATTCAACTCCTAAAAAAAACCCAAGAAAGCAAAAATTCTGCCGGGGTAGTAAAATTTCAGAGCACACGTACATACCACTCACCTTGTTACTTCTAGGCCACAGCTCAAATCCTGTTTAATGTCTCTTTTTAAGCCTTTGGGCAGCCTGGACTTTTCTCCTGACAAATAACCAGTGGTTTCGAATTGCTTCACCAAACACAAAATGCACTTTCTATGTGGAGCACATTTACCCAATTTGAAAGTTGTACTTTCATAATATGTAAGCACATTTTACATTTGGCTCTTGAAAATGGAAGCGTGCTGAAAAGGTTACTATGGGCAGTAAGCCATTTTTACTTTGATTTTCAGTCACATTTACCATTTATTTTTACGAACAAAAAGGGCCCTTTTACACGGGGACCACCTTTTTAATCACCATTTTCTTCTGACCTTTTCATTTATACTGGGTCTGGCAAAGGTCTGGTAAAAGGGGTGTTTATGCATGGTCACCCAAAAGTGCTGTGACTGGGCGACTGGTTTATCAGATTTATTTCTCTTTTCTAATTTTCTCCAAAACAGCTTAAACCCTTAAGCCAAAGGCCTAAAAAGTACTTAATAACCAGCTAAATTTTGTAGTTTTTACTCCATTTGGGATCAACAGTAATAACTTTTTATCTTTTAAGTGACACAGTTGTTTGGGACTTGTTTTTTTGCTGGAGAAGTTGTTTTTTGGGAGGGGGGGGGGGGGGGGGGCGCTTATTTTAAATTTTTCCCTAAAAAAAATAAACCTTAAATTTTTTTTTAAAAAAAAATTTTTTCCCCTGATGAATTCTACGGGTTTTTTTAAAACTAAAGAGGGCCGAATTTCTAAAAAAATTCCCCGGTTGGGTCACTTCCCCAATTTTTCCGAAAAAACTTTTCCCGGGCCCCGAAAAACTTCGGCACAAATAAACTTAAAAAAAACACTATTTCCGGGCCTCCCCCAAGGGGCCTGCGGGGTTCCCTGAAAGAACTTTTTGCGATGCTTTAAAAATGCAGAGGGAGTTTGGTTGGTCTTATACAATTTTTTTGTTTTTTATATAAAAAAACGCACATGACTCCCCCCCCCGCTCTTAAATGGGCTTAAACTATAAAATTCCCTGGGCACTTAAGAGGAAAAACTGACCAAAAAACTAAAGCGGGAATGTAGCCTGAAAAGCCCTCAACGAAAGCGGGAAAAAAACAACTGGAGCCCCCCAAGGGGGGGGCAACATTAGTGAAGAGTGTGGAGGTGACGGGGGCAGCCACGGGCAGCATGAGGTCGGGCAAGGGCACAATGAAAATTCTGGGCCCCAAAACAGTAAAAAGGCCCACAGAGTGGCACAATCACACAGGGGTGGGGGTCAGGGCAGCAGCAGCATGGTCGGGCCCATTTGGAAACAATACATTCGGGAGGGGGCAAAACAGTTTTAGCCACAGAGGGGCCCCAATCACACTTTTTGGGGGTTCAGGGCGGCACAGTATGAGGTCAAAAAGGGGCAAAATTTGGAAATCGGGAGGGGGCAAAACAGTTTTGGGCCACAGAGGGGCACAATCACCCCGTTTGGGTCACGGCGGCACCAGTATAAAGGTCGGGGCAGTGAAACAATGACTTTTATGGGGGCGGCAAAACATTTTTTTAAGGCCCACAGATTGGCACAATGAAAACAGTTTTGGATTTCCACGGCCAGAAAGAAAAAGGGGCCCGACATGGCACAATACAAAAAATGGGGCGGAAAAACATTTTTGGGGCACAGAGTGGCACAACCCAACCACAGTGTGGGGCCCACGGCGGCAGCAGTTTTAGGTCAGCCCCAGGGGGCCCCAAGGGCATTTTTGGAGGTGGAAAAAACAGTTTTAGGCCCAAGGGGCCCAACAATGTACAGTTTTGGAGGTCAGGGCGGCAGCAGTATGGGGTCAACAGGCACAATAAACAAATTCTGGGGGTGGCAAAAACGGGAAAAACCCACAGTGTGGGAGGAAACGGCAGAAAGCCACGGCAGCAGCATGAGGTAACAGGGGCACAATGACACAGTGGGGAGGCAAAAAACCAAGGAGTCCCCGCCAGCATGGGGTAAAGAGGGGGCAAAAATTTTAAAATTCTGAAAGGTGGCAAAAATATTAGGCCACAAGGGGCACAATGACTGAGAGCGGGGGTTTAAAGGCGGCAGCAGCATAGGTCGGGCCCATGGCAAAATTTACAGAGATGGAGGTGATGCCAGGAGCAACAGCATGAGGTCAAGAGGGGCACAATGAAAATTCGCGGGTTTGAAAAATAGAATTAGGCCACAAGCGGCACAATGACTGAAGGGGAAAGGTCCGGGGGGCAGCAGCATGTTTTTCACCCAGTGGCACAATGACAAAAGGTGAGGTAAAGACAAGCAACAGCATGAGGTAAAAAGAGGGGCAAAATGACTTTCCCTGAGGGGGCCCAAAATAGTATTAGGCCACAGAGGGGCAAAAAATGACTGAGAGCAAAAGGCAGGGGCGGCAGCAGCATGAGGTCAGGCAGTGGCACAATGACAGAGAGTGGAGGTGTTTGACAGGAAACAGCATGGGGTCAGAGAGGGGCACAATAACATTCTGGGGGGTGGCAAAAAAACCAGGCCGCAAGTGGCCCAATGACACAGGTGGATGTCAGGGCAACAGAAAACAGCAGCAGCACATGAGCACCAAGAGGGGCAAAAAGACAGAGTGTTGGGGTGGGTGCAAACCAGTCCCGGGTTAAAGACGGTAAGGCCCAAAAGGGGGAAAAACTATCACCCATTTTTTTTTGGGGGCATCAGGCGGGTGGCGGCATCAGAAAAAGGGGTGAGGCAGGAATTTTGAACCCAACGACCCCAAGGCTTTGGGTTGTGGGAAAATTTCCTGGCCGATCCACCCTTTTTCATTTTGAAAAAAGGGGTCATTCGTTCAACTTTTCCCCCTTTGGAAAAGGGGGTTTTTCCCCTTTGGGGGTAACGTTGCCCCGCCCGCCGGGAACCCCCGCCTGATGCCACCCCTACGGGCCCGGCCCCAGGACAGCTTCTCCACTGCAAACCTGGGCTTTTTGCGCCAAACCACATCCTTTTTTGGGCCCTCCCCAGTATTTCCAGGGGAAATTTTCAATTTGGGTGGCAGGGGTGTTTCCCAAAAGTGGGCCCAAAACCTTTTGGTTCAGGGAATGCTCCTTTTCCCTTCTGCTGCTGCCCCTTCGGTGACTGCCCTCCTCACAAACGGGTAAAAGGAATTTGCTCATTAGTGACTTCCAACTTGGGTTACGTTTGAGGGACTGGACTTCTCCCCCCCCCCACCTTCCCCCAGCAGCCGCGGCAGAAATTAACGTGAGCCTGAGGCCCCCCCCCGGGTCAGAACCTGTCAAGGGGGACGATCCCGCCATGGGCAGGGGCCAACTGAAAAACGGGGGGGTTTTCCCCTATATTAATTTGATTTGTTTTCCCCTCTCAATAGCTGGAAAAAAGGCTCCCTTTGGGGGACCGGTAGCGGGGGTCCAATGGGTTTGGAGAGCCAGAAGTCACCCTCTCCGGGAATTCTGACTTTTTGGGCCCTGTCACAGCCGGGCCCAAATTTAACATCCCGCGGACATCTGCACAATTTCCTCCGGGGGGGCTCCCTGCCTCCTTTTCCCCACGGTAAAACTGCCACGGGTTTGGGGAGTGTCATCTCCCTCGCCCTTCCTAAATCCCATCCACCTCCTCCAGCGCTCCCCCTCCCCTCTCTTGCACCGGGGGTAAAAAATCCACCATTTCCCCAACCTGTTTCCCTGCTCCAAATTTCCACCTCCTCCCCTCCTCCCCCTTTTTAAAGGTCCCCCCCCGGGAAACCCATGTGGCCAGAGATGTAGTCGCCAAAATTCCCCCAGCCCCTCCCCAGACGTTTTTTCAGAAACTTTTCCGGGACATAAAAGCAGGGGAATAACTTTATTCATCCCTTATCCGGCGACGGACAAAAAACGGGGCCCTCCCGAAATGGCCTAAAACAAACCAGGTTCACGCATGAGCTGCCACTGGCTGACATCAAAATTACAGGGGGAAAGTACTTCGGGTCTGCCTGGATCATAAAAAAATTTTTTTAATGCCTTTCTCTGTTCATACATCGGGTCCAACATGGGGGCAGCCTGGAATTCCAGCGGGGGGAAACATCGCAAATAGAGCGGTTTTTGGAGGCCGTTCTGGGCCCCTGCAAAATCGAGGAGGGGGTTTTCCCCGGGTTTGTACGAATGATAAATGCATGCACAGTTTTTTCCGGGCCCCCTTTTTTGAATGGGGGGGGGGGGGGGGGGGGGGGGCTGAAGATCGGTGGAAAAACTTCAGGGAAAAATTTTTTCAAAACCCAATTTAACAAGTGGCCTTTCAGGCGCATGGACCATTTTCCCCCCCGGTTCAGCGCGGGCACCATTTCCCCCCATTGTCCGTCCCCCAAAGGTTCCTTTGCAGTTTGGGGCGGGAGAAAGCCACACATCGATTTCCCTTTCTGCGACGCGGACAGTTCCCCCCTGTGTGACTTCGTTCGCCCCAGGCAAGCTAGGTGTAGAAAAAAGCGTGACACCCCCTGTGCCCTACACAGTGGGATGAAAGGAGCAGTAAATTGGGGAGGGGAGATTTGGGGGGTGGTGGTGGAGGGGGAAGGCGGACATTGGGGGCAGGAGAAACAATTTGACAACGTGGGGGAGAAAGCGCGTCTCCCCTTTTCCCAATTTTTTGGTGTTCCTGGGCAGGGAACAAAATTCACCCCAAGGGGCCTTAAAAGGGCATTAAATGGCCCCCTTTACCGTAGTTACAGCTCCAACCCGCGCTGCCGTGTACCTTGGAAAAAAAACCATTAAAACTCAAGGGCTGACCCACTTTCTTTCTACATAAAATTTTTAAGTGGGTGGGTTTCTCCCTTTTTTAAAAAAAATTACGCTTTGGGTTCCCCCATCTCGGGTCGGCACAACCATTATTCCTAATGGTGCAGAGTCCCCAAATTTTTTAAAGGGAGGGACTGCAGTCCAAAAACTTGGACAGGAGCCAAAGGTTCCCCGCTTCTGCACCCTTTGGGGTGGTTGGAAAGCATCCCGTTGCCCCTTTACAATCGCCTCTCTGAACGACGCTTGGGGCCCCTGAGTAGCGAGGGCCCGGAAACATCTGGAAACCCGGAAAAGGATGTCAAAGAAAACAGCCCGCCTTCTGCAAGTGGTTAGCCTTGACTGGCTTTAAATGGCAAAGCGTGCCACTTTGGGCCCCGCTGCTTCTGCAGCGGCAAATGGACCCCCAAAATTGAGCCAACGTTTTTTTTCCCCCCGGGCCACCGAAAGGGGACGCGCATGGTTGAACCCCAGGCCCGTTGGCCAACGTTAGCTCCCTGGCCACCTTCCCTTTCTTCCCACAGATTTTACATAAACCCATATTTTGGCTTCCCCCCCTGTCTTAGCAAAGAACTGCCACAACCCCCGAGTACTAATTTTAAACCCCCAAAGCTCCCACTGAGTGAAATAACCCGCCGCCCCTCCTCGCTAGCCCCCCGGGGCCCCTAAAAGTCCCTTTACCGCAACGGGTTTTTCTACCCCCCCCGGGCCCCTTGGCTCCCGACCCCCACACTGGGTGCACCCTGCGGGCTTTCCCGGGCCCCAAAAACCCCCCTTGGGTGGGTGCGCCGCTGCCTGACGCCAAAACTGACCCCTTCTTTCCCGAAAATGATTTAAGCCCCTTTCTTCACCCCGGGTCCCAATTGGGGGTTCCCGGGTACAAAAAAACCCTTTTATTTGGGGTTTCATCGGCACTACTGCCCCCATCACCGGCTTGGTAAAACCAGGGTGACCCCCTCACCACAAGACCTCCCCTGCCCCTCTCCACATCTATTTCTTTTTTCCCCCCTACTGCAAGAAGTTGGGGGAAATTTGGGCCCCCTTTCTTCCGTCCCAAAGTAGCTGCTGACTGCCCCCTCCAAAATTTTTTCATCCTCGCAAAATAGTGGCCCCTGACCCAGACCCCCATAGTAATCCCTGGGTGAGGGAACCTTTGGGTGGACGAGGCGGGGGTGAGGACCCGGGGAGGGCCGCTTTAACCCCCCTCCCGGGGCCCTGCCAACTAAGTGTTGTTCTGAGGGTTCCCCCCGACCCCCGGCTGGGGGTTTTCAGATTCATCCCGGGAGGAAGAGGAAGACCTAGTCAACCAAACAAAAACCCTTTGGGTTTCGAACAACACACGGGCCCCCATAAAGACAGCGGGGAGTTGTGGCCTCCCCCCCCAGTGACCCCTTTGCACTTTCCCCCTTCTTTCTGCGACCCGGGGGCCTTTTTAGAAATGTTTTGCCACTCCACTCGCATTGCAAGGGCCCGCCACCTCCTGGGCTGAAAATACTGTTTTTTTTCTAAAATTACAGACACTGTTTGATGAAGCTAACGTATTTTAAATATAAAACCGTTTTTTACTCCAAAAAGAACCCCGGGAACAAGCTTTTTTGGGGAACCCTGGATATAAATTTGGCCCCACAAATGGCCAGGGAAAAATTTTCCCTTTTAATTTTCGTTACAACCTTTTGTTTTTAAAAAAAATTAAAAAAAACACAAACAGGCTTAATTTAAACCCCTTTGCTTTTGAAAAAAATTCTACAAAAAAAAAGATTTTATTTTCGGGGTTGAAAAAGAAAGGGTTTTTTTTGTCACACAGCAGCAAAACAACGCTTTAAATTAAACCCCGGATGTTTAAAAAACGCAATTTTAAAATTTACCAACCCCAAAAAAAGTACTTTTTACTTTACAATTTCCTTTTTTTCTACCCCACAACAAGAAACATTTTTTAAATTTGCCTTTTCTTGTGAATTAGGCTACCAAAAAAAAAAATTAATAATTTGGGGGTTGAAAAAAAACGGTTTAAATTTTTGGGCAGCACACCAGCAAAACAACGCTAATTAACCCCTGGATTAAAAAAAGCGCCAAAGAATTAGCCCCCACAAACTAGTACTTTAAAAATTGCGTTTTTTCTACACAAAAAACAAGGATAACAGTTTTTAAAATTTCCTTTTGCATTGAATTTGGCTACCAAAAAAAAAAAAAATATATTGGGGTTGAAAAAGACGGGTTTTTTTTTTTGTCAGCACACCACAAAAAAACGCTTAATTTAAACCCCGGATGTAAATGCGCCAAAAAATTGGCCCACAAACAAATAGCGTGTTAACAATTTTCGTGTTTTTTAAAAGCCACAAAAACAAGAGAAACATTTTTTTAAATTTCCCTTTTCTTTTGAAAATTTGGCTACCCAAAAAAAAATAAATATATTTTGGGGTTGAAAAAGACGGGTTTTTTTTTTGTCAGACACCACAAAAACCTTAAAAACCCCAGGGTGTAAAATTTCGCCAAAAAAAAGAGCCGCCCAAAAAATATAACGTGTTACAAAATTCGTGTTTTTCCCACGCCCACACCAAAAAAAAAAGAGATAAAAAGTTGTAATTTGCCTTTGCTTTGTTTAAATTTTGGGAAACCCAAAAAAAAATATATATTTGGGGTTGAAAAAGGACGGTTTATTTTTTTTCCGCACACCAGCAAAAAAACGCTTAAAAAAACCCCGGATTAAAATTTCGCCAAAGAATTTAGCCGCACAAAATAGTACGGTTACCAAAAGCTGTTTTTTACACCACACAAAAAGAGAAAAAGTTGGGAAAATTTGCCTTTTTCTTGTGAATTTTGGCTAAACCAAAAAAAAAAAAATATATTTGGGGGTTGAAAAAAACGGTTTTTTTTTTTTGTCACACACCAGCAAAAAAACCTTAATTAACCCCTTTGGGGAAAAATTTCGCCAAAAAATTGAGCCGCACCAAAAATAGTAGCTTTGTAGCGTGTTTTCAATTGCGTGTTTTTTTCTAAAGCCACCAACAAGAGGAATTTCCGTTGTAAATTTCCTTTTCTTGTGAATTAGGCTACCAAAAAAAAATATATATATTTTTGGCCCTTGAAAAGACGGTTTATTTTTTTTCCACACACCACAAAAAAAACGCTTAAATTTCCCCCCGGATGTAAAAAGGCCCAAAGAATTGAGGCCCCACAAACTAGTAGCTTTGTAGCGGTTTACAATTGCGTGTTTTTTTTCTACGGGCCCCACAACCCAAAAGAGATACAGTTGTAATTAGCCTTTGCTTTTGAATTAGGCTACCCAAAAAAAAAAATTATATTTGGCGTTGAAAAAAACGGGTTTTTTTTTGTCAGCACACCAGCAAAACAACGCTTTAAAATTTAAACCCCCGGAAGTAAATTTTCGCCAAAGAATTGAGCCCACAAACTTTAAACTTTGTAGCGGGGTTACAAATTTCCCTGTTTTTACGCCACACCCAAAAAGAGATACTTTTTAATTAGGGCCCTTTTCTTTTGAATTAGGCAAACCCAAAAAAAAATAAATTTTAATTTTGGGGTTGAAAAAAAACGGTTTATTTTTGTCAGCACACCCCCAAAAAACGCAAATTTAAACCCCCCGGAAAGTAAAAAATTTCGCCAAAGAAAGGGGCCGCCCAAAATAGGGAGCGTGTTACAATTTCGGTTTTCTACGCCACACAACAAGAGATACAGTTGTAATTTGCCTTTTTTCCTGTGAATTTGGCTACCAAAAAAAAATATAAATATTTTTGGGGGTTTAAAAAGACGGTTTATTTTTTTTCACACACCAAAACAAAAAAACGCTAAAATTTAAACCCCCGGGTGTAAATTGCGCCAAAGAAAAAAGAGCCGCACAAACAGTAGCGTGTTTCAATTGCTGTTTTTACGCCACAAAAACAAGAGATACAGTTTTAATTTTTCCTTTTCTTGGAATTTTTGGCCCCCAAAAAAAAATATTATTTTTGGCTTTGAAAAAAACGGTTTAATTTTTTTTCACACACCAGCAAAAAAAACTTCTTAAAAAACCCCTGGGTAAATGCCCAAAGAATTTTGGGCCCCACAAACTAGTAGCCCTGTTTTCAAAGCTTTTTTTACGCCCACAAAAAACAAAGATACAGTTGTAAAATTTTCCTTTCTTTTGAATTTAAAGGGTACCAAAAAAAATAAAAATATTTGGCCCTTGAAAAAGACGGGTTTTTTTTTGTCAGCACACCAGCAAAACAACCTTAAAATTTAACCCCCGGGGTGTAAAAATTTCGCCAAAGAATTTTAAACCCAAAAAACATAGCAGGGGTTTTCAATTGCGTGTTTTTTTACGCCAAAACAACAAGAATACAGTTGTAAATTTTTTTCCTTTTCTTGTGAATTGGGAAACCCAAAAAAAAAAATAAATATTGGGGGAAAAAAGGGCTTTTTTAAATTTTTTTCAGCACAAAACAAAACCCCGCAAAACCCCCTTGGGTAATTTAAAAACCCGGGTGTAAATTGCGCCAAAAAAATTGAGCCGCACAAAAATAGTAGGGGTGTTACAATTGCGTGTTTTTCCCAAAAGCCACACAACAAGAGATACAGTTGAATTTTCCTTTGCTTTTGAATTAGGCTACCAAAAAAAAAATAAAATATTTGGCGTTGAAAAAGGGCGGTTTATTTTTGTCAGCACACCCCAAAACCAAAGCTTAAAATTTAACCCCCGGATGTAAATTGCCCAAAGAATTGAGCCCACAAACTAGAAACGTTTACAATTGCGGTTTTTTTAACGCCACACAACCAAAAGAACAGTTTTTTAATTTGCCCCTTTTCTTGTGAAAAAAGGCTACCAAAAAAATTTTAAATATTTGGCGTTGAAAAAAGACGGTTTTTTTTTTTTGTCCACACCAGCAAAACAAACCTTTAATTTAAAAACCCGGGTGTAAAAATTTCGCAATAGAATCACAGCCCAAAAAAGAGTGGGATTTTTATTGTAAAAAACGCTGTTTCTTTAAATGAAACAACAGAACTGGCTTTTGATCCCACTTGGAATTGAATTAATATGCCTGGATGGACGCACACCCGGAAACAGATCCAATACCCCAAAAAATCAAAATAAACAAAATTCAGAAAAGTCTCTGAGACAAGCTGAGGGCAAAAACCCCCAAAAACGGGGTTTAAAAAAATCAAATTTTTTCAAAAGCGCTAAACACCCCCCAGCAGCACCTTCCCTCAGTTACAGGAGAGGGGGTGTGAGCCCCCCAGGGCGCGCTTTGTCCTAAATAGTTTCGGTGGGCGGGCACATGAATCCCGCCGGACCTGATTTTGGGGGTTTATCTCTGCACATGTCATGCAGGCTATCCCTTCTTTCCCCCCAAAACTTTGCCCCATGAAACCCCAAAGTGGGCCCCAGCCATTTTAAAAAAAAACAAAAGCAAAACTTTGTTCACCCCAATACCCCCAAAGTTCGACTTTGGTTTCCCAACCGAAGTTTTTTTCCCAAATTTTTAAAAGAATTCCCCTTCGTTAGAATCAAATTCCCCCCCCTCTAGTTTTTACGGGCAAGAATACCAAAATGGTTTTTAGGTTTTTTTTGTGTAAGTATGCACAATAACTTTTTTATTAAATATTTAATTTTTTTCTTTAATATTTAAATTTAAATTTTTTCTTTTCTACACTTTTTTAATTTTTTTTATTACTTTTTTTTTTTTTATCCCATTTAAGGGGTAACTACTTTAACCCTTTTTTTTTTTTTTAAAACTTTAATGTATTAGCTTTTTCATTATGCGATACATTACAATTTTGTTACTACAGACACAAAGGGAGCAGTTAGGGCACACACAGTGTTTCCCTGACCACAGGCTTTTTTAATTTCAAACCGCCCTGGGGGTTTTTTTTCCCAAGGGCCCCAGGGCTGCCCAAAAAACCAACCCCCCGGCCTTTTCCCCAGTCACCAAAGTCTCAATCACCCCATAAACTTGAAAATTTTTCACTTTTAATTTTCTGTGGTTAATCAAAGAGTTAAGCATGGGGGGTGGGAAAGGTTTTCCCCAAATCCCCTTTCTGCCGACGCGTTTGGGATCCCGGGTGCAAAGAACCACCTTCCCTCTTCCGTCAAAAAAAGGTGGGGGGCCTTGAAGGGGGTTTAAACCCTTGTATAAATCAAATAATTTAAAACCCCTTGGACACCCTTTTTCTGTCAGAGAAAGGAGTGTATTTTGGTTTTTCAAATCAAAACAAAAAGGTTTGCTAATTTTAGGCCATTTTACTTTTGTAGCAACATTAATTTTCCAAACCCAAAAATTTTAGCAAATAGACTTTCATTTTGGCTTGCATATTTGATACATAAGGACCAAGAAGACTTCATCCCTTAGTTCTTAGCTTAGATGCTAAAAAGGCCTTTGATTGTTTTAATTGATCTTTTATGTTTGAAACATTAAAAATATCTGGTATTACATGGCCATTTATAGACGCCCTCCAACACTCTTTATTCCCACTTTCCCCAAACCCTTATTTGTCTTCCCCTCAAATTGCTTGGCCCCAACCCCCTTTAAAACCCAGGCCATTTTTTTTTCAAAGTTCATTTTTTTTCCCCCCCCCCTTCCCCAAACCATAACTTTTTTTTTTTTTCATCTAAAATTTGAAAAATAGGGGTTTTATTTTTCCCGGGGCCAAAAAGTAATTTTTTAAAGAAATTTTTTTTATATAACCATAGAATAAACTTTTAAAAACCACAAATTTTTTTTTAAGTGGGCAAAGTTTTTAAAAAAAACGATTTTTCGCCAAGTTTGGGAGAAGTTTTTTTTTTCGCAATTCCCAAACTTCGGGGAAAAATGATTGTTTTTCTTTTCTTTCCGGTTTTTACCATCCGGGAATACCAACCAAGTACGGTTTTTCCGTTAATTTTTTCCAAAGTTTTTAAATATGCCTTTGGGACCATTTTCTGCAAAACCCAAAAAAATGAGGCCTTAAACCCAAAGAATGTTCCCCCCCGCACAGATTTTTTCAAAATTAAACGAACTAACTGTTTTTTGGGAAAGGGAGAACCCTGAAATATTTGGGGGTTTATATAACCTCTTCGTACTCTTCCTCATATAGACACAACCTCCCTAAACTTTTTTCTGAAATTAATCACCTTCTAAATAATTAAAACAACCTGTTTATCTCCCTCTTTGGTCCCAAAACTGCAATTTAAAAAACAAACTTAAAAAAAAGCAAAAATAATCTTTTGGGGGAAAGCTAATTGGGAGGCCCCACGATCCCCAAAAATCCTTCTAAAAAAAGTTTTATCTTTGGGTCGCAAATACAAAAGGGGTTCCTAAAAGTATACTTCTGATAAGTTAAGTGAATAGGAGATAAGCGGTTCCTGACCTTGTTAAATATTAATGGGTGGCACAATTGCAAAATATCTCTTCATGGTCATCTTTATTTGCCTATTCTTGCTGAATGGAAATTAAGAAATTGTGGATAGCGTCAACTAATCCTTTTTTGTGAGACCAAGGGCCACATGTATGAACCTGTTTAGGTCTAATACTCACTTTTGTGCCTATAGTAAGCCCCAAGTGTTCCGTTTTTGCATTCAATGACAGTGATATTTGGATTAGGGGTTTTAAGAGGTTTGGTCTCTGTTCGGACATCTCTCCAATGATCTCTTTTTTTTTTTCTTTCACCCATCAATGATGAATGTACTTGCAGATCAGAATATAGAACCCAGGTTTGATAGCAGGTTATTTCGTTTTGTTGATGTGGTAGTCTATAGAAATAGGAAGCTTATTCTGTTCTCGGACATGTGTTACACGCATGGTCTGCCACTTTCTAGCAAATACTCCAGATTAGTCACTTTATATAGGCTATTCTAAAACACTAATTCTATTCTAATCTCTACCAATGGCATTTGAAAAAATTTGTAGGGCAGGAATGTCTACCAAAGGCTTAATTTCCAATATATATCAAATGTTGATAGCCTCCCCCACCCAGATTACCTGTTTATTCATGTACACATGTCTAAGTTTGAAGAATACTTGGGATCTCCATTTTCCCAGGAGACTTGGCAGAGAATCTTGAGGCAAGTGTCACATTCCTCCTTGTCTGTTCAACATAAAGAAAACAAGTATAAGGCCATGTCCCCACGGCACGGGTTTTCGGCCGGTTTTTCAGCCGGTTTGCGGTTTTTCAGACCGCCTAAAAAACCGGCCGAAAATGAGCATAATTGTGCTCTATGGAAAACCCGTGCAGCAGTCCCCACTGCACGGTTTTCCGCCCGGCGGTTTTGTCGCCGGCGGTCCGGCGGCAAAACATATAACATGCACCATCTTCCGTCCGGTTTCCCGACGGAATATGTGCATGTCTATGGGAGGGGGTAGGGCTGTTCTCCGCTCATCGCGGAGAAAAGCCGCCCCCCCCCCCCCCCGCGGCCGGTGGGGACGGCCGCAAAACCGGACAAATACCGGTTTGTCCTGTGCCGTGTAAACGGCCCCTAAGATTTTAGTGTATTGGTTTTACACTTCTGCTCTGCTACATAAACTGAATAAAGATATTCCAAATAGATCTTGGAGGTGTTATGTGTTGGATTCTAATCTTGAACATACCTGCTGGGTCTTTGATCTAATTGAGCCCTTTTGGATACAGGTCCAAATACTTGTTACAGATTTGTTACAGGTCATGATTCTGGTTATCACATAGACCTACATATTGAATGTCTCTTATAATTTATTAGAATGTAGGGCGGGTAGGTAGGGCTAAATATTTGATCTCTGAGTTTTGGAAGCAGACGTCTATTCCATCTCAGAAGAATCTGAGCAGTCGGATTCAAGTCATTAGGAAATTACAATATCTCACGGCCCTTCTCAATAATAAACTAGAGGCCTTCAACAAAATCTGGAAGCCCTGAGACATTTTTGTATCCTACATGATATGTAGCTTGAGCTTGTTGGTTTTCCGAATAAGGCATAAACAGTGCCAAGCAGGAGGGTAACAATGTTTTGAACTTTTGACTTTCAGGCTCCAAATTTCACCAACCATTACAGCTTTGAATGGAAGACTTCCATCAATTACAGACAATCATCTTGGCTATCTCATACATCAATTTGACTTGTTTTACTCCCGGTGGTGGAACAATTTTTTTCTTCTTGTATACTACAAATCACAACCTGTTCTCACCTTCCCCAATAGTTCAGTGTGTTATTAGGTTGATTCTCAAGCAACAGGTCACTGGTTTTAATAGAGGTGCAGCCATGAAGAAGATTTCCCAAGAATAGAGAAACTGCATCATCCTGCCCATCGATAGCAGTCTCTTGACCAAGGAAATTTCCAGACTGCATTATAGGAATGCCGTGACAACTGGAAGAATATAAAATGAGGTCAAATTCATTTCAAAGCCAACAGGTAGACATCCAGGAAAAATAACGAAGTCAACAAGTTGACTCATCACAAGGTCTGTCAGTTCTGGTGTGACAAATATGGCAGTATATGTTTCGTATTAGTGAGATCACAGATGTCCATGCAAGCACCATGTGACACGCCTTACACAAGTCTGGAATGGTGGCCTAAGAAAAAGTGAAGAAACCTCGACTTCAATATCATCAGAAGAAGCGTTGGCTCAGGTTTACAAAAAAGTATTAAAAGTGTACAGTAGAAGTTTGGAAACAGGTTGTCAGGGACACATGCGGAGACACAGACAGGTGAGGCCCTGACACTGATCCCAACCTCTGTCCCTGCCTTTTGGGGAACCCGACTCTTTAATAGGTCAGCCCCAACCAGAAGACTGATACTGCTCTGAGCAAAGTGGGACACGGGACGAAGACAAACAATACACAGAACACACAGGAGATGTCGGGCAGTCCTAGTCAGCAACAAAATGGGCAGCGAAGTACAAAAACGGATGGCAGGAGAGTAGTCAAAAAACAAAGCAAAGTCCAGTAACCGAGAAGGCACAGAAGAATAGAGGCATGCTAAAAGGCAGAAAACAAGACCTATAGCAGGCAAGGGGAAGAGGTATAACAGCCCTTAAATACCTGCCAGAAGCCAAAAGGATGAAGGTAATGCGTGGAAGTAACAGAAGACCTGATAGGAACAAAGGGCTGTCAATTAACAGAAACCAACAAGGAGCAAGATTAACCAGTGGAGTGCTGGAAGATTCCTGACCACAGGCGTTGGCCAGGAATCAATCAAGAATGCAGGGAGAAAGACCAAGTTCACACTAGGAAATACAAATGCAAGGTGTTATGTCAGAAACCACGGTTTTCGCCACAACGTCTGTGGCCGGCGACCAGAGCCAAAAGCCGAGGGTCTGTCAGGCACAATCATGACACAGGTAATTTGAAGCGATGATATGAAAGTCAATAGACTGGACTTTGATGGGTGCAAATGGGTCAGGAAGAATCAAGGGAAAAGGGGGATAATGGATCGAGAAAATGAAGGAATTATCAAGTTTGGTGGAGGAAGCCTGATAATATAGGGTTGTTTCACAGCCAAAGGCGTTGGATACTTGATTAGGATCGATGGTAGTCTCAATGCTCTAGCTATATGTGATTATCCTACAAGATAAGTTACTTTGTACACTTGGGTACTATGGGTATTAAAAGGACAACATAGGGTGACATGTCCCAATACACAAACACCAGTTTTTTGGTCTATTTAGCGCCAAATACACTTTTGATGCCATACTTTCGATGTAAATGAACTGTCGTATACCAAAGCTAGGCGCATTATACGGCAGTCACGACACATTGTAAAAAGACGTATTACATATAGTAGCAATGATACACTGTGGGCTTCCATAATGCAATGCGCCTATTGAGGCGCATTACATACACTAGTAATGATACGTCATGTGCCTTTGTTGCGTAATGCGCCTCGATAGGCACATTACATCCTCTACAAATGATACGCGATGCGCCGTGTTTTTAGGCGCATTAAGTTTACTATGCAAGGTATACCTGATGCCAGATTTTTGAGAGGATCGGACTTTACAATGATTTAATGTGCCTAAAAACTGCCACGGAGCAGCCAATTTTCGGATATGCCGCCCATAGTGTTCCAGCAGGACAATGACCCAAAGTGGATGTCAAGATTGAAAAAGAAATGGTTCAGTGACAATGAAGTAGAGTTGCTTGATTGACCCCACATTACCCACACCTCACCCTAATTGAACACATGTGGGTAGAGTTGAACAAAAAGCTGTATTCGTACCCAAGTGTGTTGACCAGTATACACCAACATTGGGAATAAGACCAGAGACCTAAATCGTAGGCTGTCTGGCCATTAAATACAGTTTAAACCAGAAGTTTACATACACGATATAAAAAGAAACATATGCATGTTTTTCTCAATATCTGACACGAAATCAGAATAAACCTTAACTGTTTTAGGTCAATTAGGATTACCAAAATTATTTGTATTTGTCAAATGTCAGAATAATGAGAAAGATAATTGTTTAAGGCATTTTTATTGCTTTCTGCAAAGTCAAAAGTTTACATACACAAGGTTAACTATGCCTTTAAACAATTTGGGCCATCCCATACGATGATGTCATGTCTTCGGATAGGTTTATTGGCAACATCTAAGTTAATAAGAGACACACCTTGCATGTATTTTGAAGCACACCAGAAACACACTGCTTCTGTGTGTAACATCATGGGAAAGTCTAAATAAATCAGCCAAGATATCAGGAAAAGAATTGTGGACTTGCACAAGTCTGGTTCATCTTTGAGTTCAATTTCCAGATACCTGGAAATTCATCCATACAAACAATTATATGCAAGTATAAACAAGATGGGAATGTCCAGCTATCATATCACTCAGGAAGGAGATGGTTCTGTGTCTCAGAGATAAACGTACTTTGTTCCAACATGTGCATATCAACCCAAGAACAAAAGCAAAAGACCTTGTGAAGATGTTGGTGGAAGCTGGTAAGATTGTGTCATTATCCACAGTGAAACGAGTTCTTTATCAACATGAGCTGAAAGGCGACTCTGCCAGGAAGAAGCCATTACTCCAAAAGAAACATATAAAAGCCAGATTAATGCAAATGCACACAGGAACAAAGACTTATGTTTTTGGAGACATGTCCTGTGGTCTGGCGAAACTAGGATTGAACTGTTTGGCTATAATGACCATCGTTACATTTGGAGGAAAAAGGGAGAAGCTTGGAAGCCTAGGAACACCATCCCAACTGTGAAACACAGGGCTGTCTGCATCATATTGTGGGGTTGTTTTGCTGCAGGAGGAACTGGTGCACTTCACAAAATAGTTGGCATCATGAGGAAAGAATATTATGTGGCAATACTGAAGCAACAAGACATCAGCCAAGAAGTTAAAGCTTGGGCGGAAATGGGTCACCCAAATGGACAATGATCTGAAGCATACTGCCAAACCGGTTACAAAGTGGCTAAGGATAACCAAGTCAATGTTTTGGAGTGGCCATCACAAAGCCCTGATCTCAATCCTATTGAAAATGTATGGGCAAAGCTGAAAAGGTAGGTGCTAGCAAGGTGACCTACAGACATGGCTCAGTTACATCAGTTCTTTCAGGAGGAATGGGCCAAAATTCCTTCTAACTATTGAGAGAAGTTTGTGGAAGGATATCCAAAACTTTTGACCTAAGTCATACATTTAAGGGCAATGCTACCAAATACTAATGAAATGTATGTAAACTTTTGACTTTGCCAAAAGGAATAAAAATGCCTTAAAAAATTCTCTCATTATTCTGGCATTTGGCAAATATAAATAATTTTGTTAATCCTAATTGATCTAAAACGGGTAAGGTTTATTCTGATTTCATGTCAGATAGTGAGAAAAACCATGAATATGTGTCTTTTTATATTCTGTGTGTAAACTTCTGGTTTCAACTGTAGATACAAGAGAGTCCCTCTCTATCATTGATCTGGGCCTATTGCCCAGCACCACAAATACATGTTTATAACAGTTACCTACTCTGTTCAGCCTTCACTTAAACCTCAGGTTCAGAGCCCTCTCCTCAGCACTGCTGTTGCTCCCAACTCCTGTTATCGAACCACACCCCCTGGTGTCCTAAAGGAACAGTCTTCATTAGGCCTGGAAGACCTGGCCTCAAACATGGGAATGGCTTTGCACCCATCACAAAAGCCGGCCTGAATTAGCTGCTGAACAGCTATCCCAATACTAATAAGTGTCAGTAACCTATGGTTATTGACCCAAAACTGCCTGCTTTCCCCACCGAGACCAGGCACCTCGGTTGCATGAATCTTGCTTGTCTCCTGCTTGAAACCACTGTGACAGAGGAACGTGACCGACTAAGGTTGTTCTGCCACAATTTATATGAAGACTGTTATTATATGTCAATACAATTCTCAAGGTTTCATATTGAATTTCTCCATATTTTACATAGGGTTCCGTGTACATATACAACTACAAACAGTCTGGAGACCCGGTTCAGCTATTGAAGACGTGCAATGATGAATTAATTGCTGCAGACTTTTTGACTAATGGAAACAAGTACTGCATGGTGAGTCAGAATTAAGTATTATAAAATCTTCTGTACAGTGACTATAGTAATATGCTATAAAACCATATGAGAGGTTACAGTGTTGAAGCTAGAAATCTAATTTGATGGACTCGCTAAAATAATGTAAACAGTATATACAGCAATATATGGCTCTTACCTATATCAGTTTTATGGATGGGAGGTACAGGTAAGGTAGTGCTAGAAACTCAGACTCCATGCATCTGCTATCCCTATTACCAATACCGACGGCAGTTTTGTCAGGTATGTTCAAATGTTGGATTTTGACACATTCTGATCCACATCAAAATCCAAGTTACCAATACCGACGCCAGTTTTGTCAGGTAAGTTCAAAAGCTGGATTTTGACACATGATCCACATCAAAATCCATGTTATCAATACAGACGCCTGTTTAGTCAGTGTATGGGTATGTTCATATGCTGGATTTTCACACATTCCGATCCACATCAAAATCTATTTGAGTTCCAATTCCCTTGGATTCAAATGGAATTTTCATGCTATGAATTTTTTTCTGCTTTGGATTTAAAATCTGGGATGCAGAAAAAAAAATAGTGACATTTCACGTCTTTTAGTATCTCAGAAAAGATTACAACGGGCACAGAAAATTCTGTATAATGCGCATCCCCAAATGAATACAAAGATACATGAAGTGAGTGCAGCACAGCTACATAAGGGCCGTATTAGACCAGAAAACAATGTATACCAATATAAAGGTATACAACCCCAAAACACCTTCATTCTGGCGTGCACTATTTTTTGGTCCAATATGTAGCTCTGTTGTAGTTACTTGAGGTATTGTTAAAGTGACCAGGGTTTATGTAGAGCCCTGGTGTTGTTTTTAAGTGTTTTTAATGATGGTATAATTTCAATAAAGTTTTTTATCTGTGCATTAATTTGGGTCTACACATTAAATGGTGTTTTTTCTGCCCTTGTTGTGGTCTTTTCTGAGATACTTATACTACTTACAACTGCAGCACTATGGGCAACATGTATGAATGTATGAAAGTCTGGCGTCTTTTCAGCCCGAAAGCTGGCACAGCCCCATTCGCTGTATTTGTAACCAGGCGCACTCCAGTATCAGGCACATTACAGAGCGCCCGCACAGTTTGTAATGTGCCTGAGATCGGGGGTGTGGGCTGGAGGTGTGTTGCACTACAACCGTGCGAAGCTACATGTTTATAGCTTTAGTACAGGAAATCCAGGTGCATTACTGCCTGAACAGGTAGAGCACTTTAAAAGTGGTTTACCTGATCCAGAAGTGTTGCTTTGTAGCTATAAAGCGCTAACTCTATGACCCACAGTAGAACAGGTTCATAGATTCAGGCTCATTCTACACTACTATAGTGTGCAAAAAAAATGGCACCTGGGCAACAAAAATCATACATGTTGCTCTGTCTTTATATTATTGTACTTGTATTCCCCTATTTTTCTTTATGCCACTTATTTGATGCAGGTCTAGTTCGTTTCTGTGTCAGGCAGCTAAGACACAAATTATCCTTATTGAAATGGGGCTAATCTGTGTACAAAACATTGGTGAAAATCCAGAGCAGAAATCTGAGATTATCACTTCGGATTTTACTTGTGGATTCCATGGTGGATTTTTTAGTATAAAAAATATGAGATTTGAAAGTACCCTGTAGAGGAAACTCTTAAAAAAATACAGACACTGTGTGCAGTGTGAACAGTACAGTGTCTTGCGAAAGTATTCAACCCCCTTGAACTTTTCAACCTTTTGCCTTATTTCAGGCTTCAAACATAAAGATATAAAATTTTATTTTTTTTGTGAAGATTTAACAACAAGTGGGACACAATGTTGAATTGGAACGAAATGCATTGGATATTTTAAACTTTTGAAAAATAAAAAACTGAAAAATCAGGCGTACAATATTATTTGGCCCCCTTAAGTGAATACTTTGTAGTGCCACCTTTTGCTGCGATTACAGCTGCAAGTCGCTTGGGTTTTGTCTCTATCAGTTTTGAACATCGAGAGACTGAAATTCTTGCCCATTCTTCCTTGGAAAACAGCTGGAGCTCAGTGAGGTTGGATGGAGAGCGTTTATGAACAGCAGTTTTCAGCTCTTTCCACGGATTCTCCATTGGATTCAGGGCTGGACTGTGACTTCGCCATTCTAACACCTGGATACGTTTATTTGTGAACCTTCCAGTGTAGATTTTGCTTTGTTTGGGATCATTGTCTTGTTGGAAGATAAATCTCCATCCCAGTTAAGGTCTTTGCAGACTCCAACAGGTTTTCTCGAATGGTCCTGTATTTGGGCCCTCCATCCATCTTCCCATCAATTTTAACATCATTTCTGTCCCTGCTGAAAGAAAGCAGGCCCAAACCATAGCTGCCCCCCCCAGATTGCAGTGGGGATGGTGATTCGGTGTTAGCTGTGTTGCTCTGATCTGACCAGAGCCCTCTTCCACAGTTTGGTGATTTCCAGGTGCTGTGGCAAACTTTAACAAGACTTTTATGGTAGCTTTGGAATGCTTCTTCTTGCCACTCTTCCATAAGACCAGATTTGTGCAGGACGACTGATTGTTGCCCTAGACAGACTCTCCCACCTCAGCTGAGATCTCTGCAGTCATCCAGATGATCATGGGCCTCTTGCCCCATCTCTGATCAGCCCTTCTTCTGTTGAGATGAAGTTTAGAGGACGGCCAGGTCTGGTAGATTGCAGTGGTCGATACTCCCCCATTTCAAAAAATCGCTTGCACAGTGTCCTTGGGATGTTTAAACTTTGGAAATCTTTTGTATCCAAATCCGCTTTAAACTTCCCACACAGTATCACGGCCTGCCTGGTGTTCCGTCTTCATGTGCCTCTTGCTTTAAACAGACCTTAGACATCACAGAGCAGTGCATTTATACAGACTTGATTACACCACAGGTGGATTAATTTCATCTCAGTAATTGGACAACATTGATCATTCAAACCCCTCAACGAACTTCTGAGTGATTGTTGCACTGAATAAAGGCCGAATAATATTGCACGTCCTACTTTCAGTTTTTTATTTTTCAAAGTTTAAAATATCCAATACATTTCATTCCACTCACAATTGTGTCCCACTTGTTTTTATTCTTCACAAAAAAAATTAAAATTTATATCTTTATGTTTGAAGCCTGAAATGTGGCAAAAGATTGAAAAGTTCAAGGGGGCCGAATACTTTCGCAAGGCACTGTATCTGTTTTCTACTGTCATTTCTAGGGAGATAGAGGGGCCTATTCTGTTCTGCTGAGAAAGACCTAGGTAATAAGTATACCTTAAAAAGAACCTATCACCATGAAAATCCTCTCTCATCTACCAGCATATTGTTATAGAGGAGGAAAAGCTGAATAATTTATTATATTGTGTTGTGGGAAAAGATTCAGAAGAATGAGTCATTTATTGATTAAAGTCCCTGTTTCTTCTGGGTTTAGGAGTCCAGTAGGTGGTCTTATCAGTGACAGCTTTCCCTGTATGAGTGTGCATAGAGATATCTGCCAGTCAATAAAAAGGACTACCTACTGAACT
Organism: Phyllomedusa bahiana; assembly: GCA_025379985.1. Taxonomy (NCBI): domain Eukaryota; kingdom Metazoa; phylum Chordata; class Amphibia; order Anura; family Hylidae; genus Phyllomedusa; species Phyllomedusa bahiana. The sequence continues at coordinate 47,629 of JAODAL010001566.1, read as the reverse complement.
CCTAAGCTTAGAATAAGCAGGGATTGAACTGAATAAAATACAAGTTCCAGTGAATCTTTTTCCACAACGCTATATAATGTATCAATCTACTCAACTTCTCCTGCTTTATAACATGTTCCAAATACATACCGAAACTTATTTAGGTACACCATGCTAGTAAGGGGTTTGGACCCCTTTTGCCTTCAGAACTGCCTCATTCTTCGTGGCATAGATTCCACAAGGTGTTGCAACATGCTCAATTGGTTTCCAAAAGGGGCCCAAGAGTGCCAAGAAAATATTCCCCACACCATGACCCCCACCACCACCAGCCTGAACCTTGATACAAGGCAGGATGGAATCCCTGCTTTCATGTTGTTGACGCCAAATTCTTGACCCTACCATCCGAATGTCGCAGCAAAATCGAGACTCATCAGACCAGGCAACGTTTTTCCAAACTTCTACTGTCCAATTTCGATGAGGCTTGGGCAAATTGGTGCCTCAAGTTTCCTGTTCTTTAGCTGAAAGGAGTGGAACTCGATGTGGTCTTCTGCTGCTGTAGCCATCTGCCTCAAAGTTTTGCCTTACTGTGCGTTCAGAATGCTCTTCTGCCTACCTTTTGGGTTTTAACGGGTGGCTATTTTTAGTCACTGTTGCCTTTCATCAGCTCGAACCATCTGCCCATTTCCTTTGACCTCTGGGATCAACAAGGCATTTCCGCCCACAGGACTGCGCTCACTGGATGTTTTTTCTTTTTCGGACCATTCTCTGTAAAAACCCCAGAGATGGTTTTTTTGCGTGAAAATCCCAGGAGATCAGCAGTTTCTGAAAAACTCAGACCAGCCCTTCTGGCACCAACAACCATGCCCCCGTTCAAAGGCACTCAAAAACACCTTTCTTCCCCAAACTGATGCTCGGTTTTTAACTGCAGGAGATTGTCTTGACTATGTTACATGCCTAAAAAGCACTGAGGGTTTTTCCCCCATGTGATTGGCTGATTAGAAATTAAGTGTTAACGAGCAGTTGGACAGGTGTACCTAATAAAGTGGCTGGTGAGTGTATATCATACTGCTTGTTTAATATGACACGTTCCCTTTTAAGAATTGCTCAAAATGAAATTCATATACAATTTACTTATATATTTATATAGTTTTTCTTTTGCATTAATTTTATATTAATGTTACAAATTTGTTTACTTTTTCCAAGTGATATTCCCTCACATATCTATTCCCCACACTTGGTTTGATAAGTCTTTTCATGTAGACATTGTTAAACAGCTCAGTTGGCAATAGATGCTATGGAATCTAGAAAATAAATTATGTATATGTTAACAGTTAACTTTAAAAAAAAAATTACACTGTTCTAAGAAATAATGTTCTCTACTTAAAGAGTGTTGGTCGGGCAGGAGTAATACAGATCTGGTCACTGGAGGATGGAGCGAACATAAGCTCATTGAATATTGATATACAGGTACTTGTTCCTTATATTTTAAACAGTATTATAGTTGTAATGAATCTATTGTGTAAATTCCTGATCCACAGCTGTTCAAGTAATACTTATTTTACATTACTTTTCCTAGGCTACTTGCATTGCATGCAGCCCATCTTCCCATTATGCAGTGATTGGGAGCAGCAGTGGACATATCATTTTTGTTGATGCTGTGAAAGTAAAGGATCCTCGAATAATTGCAAGAAAAAGACTTTATCATGTCCCTGTGTTACATCTGCAGTGAGTTATGTTCATATGACTGGACTTTCCGACATGTTATTCCAAAGCCTGAGGCAGTCTCCAGGCACATCCTTACATTGTCATGTATAAAATAGAAAGGTTGCATTTTATCCTTGGCACAAGGAGTAAACCATAGTTAAGTCATAAATAAAATGAATCCTTGATAGCACTAATGACAGATAAATTTTGTGTCGCTACGTTTCCATTCCAAAAACCACAACTTTTACGGAAAGCTTTTTTTTATATTGGTTGATGAATGAAAAAATAATTTTTACATTTCTTTTCAGCCATTTATCATGTGAAACACATAGAAAAAAAATAGTCTGTTTTAAAGTACAAGTAGCTATGGACATGGTAATACCAAATATGTGGTAACTTTTATTGAACTTTTTAGACTTTAAGGGCTTGTTCACAAGGAGTTTTGACTCCGTATTAACATCCGCTTTGTAGATGCGTCTCGGGGACCGACAGAGCGGACCCAGAGACGCATCTAACAATTAGCAGCATGTTTATCACTGCGGGCAACAAGGAACACGCAGCGGTGTTCACATGAGAGATCGCCGCTGCGTGTTTGCCCTGCGCCTGTCAGGTCCGTCTTGCGGATGCGATCACAGAATTGCATGTCATTTCTTTGATCGGGTTCGTAAAGTGGGTTCCTCGTTGCCGGCAGTGTTAAACACACTGCTAATTGTTAGATGCGTCTCTGGGTCCGTCCGGTCGGTCCCCGAGACGCATCTACAAAGCAGATTTTAATACGGAGGCAAAACTCCTTGTGAACAAGCCCTTACAATCTTTATTTATTTATTTATTTTACATTTTGATTTGAAGATGCAATATTTCGATCTCTCTACACTACACTACTTATGTGACGCATAAGTACACTACACTACTTATGTGACGCAGTGTATTACTGCCTGCTTGTCAGTGTACAACTACTTACAGGCAGCCTGTTATACACCATGTCAGGCAGACTTTATAGGCACACATGGTACGCTGTTTCCCGGAAAATAAGACCGTGTCTTATATTAATTTTTGCTCCTAAAGAAAGAGCTAAGACTTATTTTTAGGGGATTTTTTTTTCTATGAACAATAATTCACATTAACAAAACATCAACATGTATTAATATACTGTAGTGATTTCATCACAAACATTAGCATAAGCAGCCAAACTCTGAATTGCATAAAAAAAAGGCACAATGTCTTATTTTCGGGGAAACAGGGTAGACCTAAGGAGTTTTGTGAGGCCCACAGCTATTATGGCAAAGCGGCAATTCTGGGGTGCCAATGGGCGAACAGAGGGAACATGCTCATTAACTAGTTACTAGTTAGATGCTGCAGATAGCACAGGATCAACTCCTAAACTCATTCTTTCTGAGTAATGTGACTGAACGCAAATTCACTTAAAAACATAGTAAACTTTGTCAGAATGCGTTATAGGGATAATAAAGTGGAAGTAGGTGTATTAGTTTACTTTCAATACCATTTGTAAATTTTATGCAATATATGATGTAATTGTACTTCATCTTTTAGCTATGAACTCTAACCTTAAAAATTAAAGGAGGTTGATCACTTTGTCCTTTTGTACACATAACTTTTGCTTAGTATATGCCCATCACACACACAGGACCTTGTATTCTGATATAACCTAGGTTGAAAGATTAGTGTAACTTTGGTGGCATCGGTATAAGTGCTGACAGGGAAAAACCTTTTAAAGAGAACTTGTGGCCTCACATGTATATTTTAGTAACTAATTGTATTCCCCATAAAATAATAATTTTAGAGCATCTTTCCTTAGATCTCTTTGTTATGTGGTTCTTTTGGTATTTCTACCAGAAATTAATTACTAAATTGTCAACCAGGCGTTAGCAATTGTGGATGTGTCCCTGCCTAATATAAGATTGTCCAATCAGTGCTGACAGATTGATTGTGTGCAGAAACTTGCCCCTTGAGAACTGGAAGGTTAACACCCAGTTGGCTACTTAGCAGTACATTTTTAGAAGGAATGATATAGAAGCATTGCAACATATACACTGACAAGCAAAAGAGTAACCATGTTTTGAAATTTTGACTTTCGGGCTCCATATCTCACAATCCACTACAGCTTTGAATGTGAGACTTCCATCATCTTATAGACGATCATCTTGGCTATCTCATACATAAATTTGACTTGCAACTATTTAGCATATGCTTATATATGTAGATTATTGTCATGTAACTGCATTGTTACTGTTTTGCTCCTGAAAATCTAAATTCTAAATTTTATTATTTTGTAAATCCACCTTTGGCTTTTAACACTGCTTCTCCATCAGAGTCAAGCATGTCTCAACCGAAATCTGATCCCAGGTCACTTCTACATTTTCCCAATGTTGGTGCATGCTGGTCAACTCATGTGGGTATTAAAGCAGATTTTTCTTCAACTCTACCCACAAGGGTTCGATTGGGTTGAGGTCTGGGCACTATGAGAGCAAATCCAGTAACTCTACTTCATTGTCTTAGAACCATTTCCTCGCCAATCTTGACATATGCTTCGGGTCGTTGTCTTGCTGAAACACTATGTTGTCTTTTTAATACTGATAGTACTCAAGTGTATGAAGTAACTCATCTTGTAGGATAGTCAGCATTGAGAAACATCGATCCTGGTCAAGTATCCAACATCTTTGGCAGTGAAACCCAATAGCATCAGACTTCCTCCACTGAATTTGACAGTTTCTTCAATTTCTTGATTCCATAGCCCCCATTTCTCTTTATTCTCCCAGAACCATTTGCATCCATCAGAGCCCAGTCTTTTGACTTTTTCTTATCGCTACAAATCACTCATTTCCAATCTTCTACTGTCCATTTTTCATACTTTTTTTGAAAACTTAAGCCAACGCTTCTTATGAGGATATTGAAGTCAAGGCTTCTTCACCTTTTTTCGGGCCATCATTCCAGACTTGTGTAATGCGTGTTGCACGGTGCTTGCATGAACATCTGTCATCTATTCTCACAAAGCATACGGGAGACCTCTACTGCCATGTTTGTCACACCAGAACTGATAGACCTTGTGATGAGCCGACTTATTGACTCCAATATTTTGCCTAGACGCCCCCTCTTGGCTTTGGAATGGATGGACGGAGTTCATTTCATATTCTTCCAACTGTCTTTTCTTGGCTGAGAGATGCTATCGATGAGCTGGATGATGTTGTTTCTCTTTTCTTGGGAAATATTCATGGCTGCTCCTCAATTTGAACTAGTGAACTTTTTTTTGTGAATCAACCTAATTGCACACTGTTCGCCGCCAATGAAAATAGTGCCAATAAATCAACAAAGACAAAAAGGGAAGTGGTATATAACCTTCAACGCCAAACACATAAACACTAGCCCAAATAAAAATTACAAATATATTTTATTAAACAAATATAACGATACACAAAAATAAATAAAAAGATGGTGCTGGATAACTGAAGAATAACTTCTGGAAAGTAAGCCCCAAGGTAAGTAAATACACAATCTTATAATGTTAGTAGAAACAATACATTAATATATAAAGCAAATACAATTACCCCCCTTTGTGTAAGTAAAGCAAATAAGCATAAGCTTCAGCGAAACGCGCGTTGGGCGTACTCTTGTGCTGCTGGTCTGTATTCACCCATTATGTAATACTATATAATTTTTGTTTCTTTTTCTTTGTTAGTTGGAATTTATGCTTATTTGCTTTACTTACACACTGTGGGGGTAATCGTGTTTGCTTTATATATTAATGTATAATTTCTACTAACATTATAAGATTGTGTATTTACTTACATTGGGGCTTACTTTCCAGCAGTTTTTCTTCAGTTATCCAGCACCGTCTTTTTATTTGCTTTTGTATATTGTTATATTTGTTTAATAAAATATATTTTGTCATTTTTATTTGGACTAATAGCACACTGAGCTACTAGGGAATGTGAGAACAGGTTGTAATTTATAGTATTCAAATCAAATGTTCAAAACATTGTTACCCTTTTGCTTGGCCGTGTAGTTGGGAAGATGTAGTAGAATTTTTTTTTTATAGAAAAAACAAGTATTTACTTAAACAGAAATATCAGGAGATGTCACAGGTCGTATTTAAGTAATTTTGTGTTTCAACTAAAGTTAAAATCACTTCAACCATTTTTAATAAGAATGTACAATAGTTCATCATTATTTCCTGATTTTTTTTTATTAGCTTTGTTCAAAAAGGAAATGTTCTTATGACTGGGGCTGCAGATGGACACATATTCATTCTGAATGCAAGGCCATCAAGCTCATTTCAGGTTCTTGGATACACAGGTAATGGTCTAGAATAGCTTTTATAGTAAAATCATGCTAAATATAAAGTTATACAGTAAAATAATCTAGTAAAATTTTGGTACAATGTTAGCCAGTTAAAAAATCTTCTCGTTTTCAACAAGAGAAACTAAATAATAATCTTGCATTTATGATGATTTCTAGTGGTTAACTGAAATAAAAGTAATAATGATAAGCACTTCATAGTTTTCTTCCTTAGGGAGGATGTAACAATGTATCAGTGGAAGTGCACATATATAGTTATTTAGACAGTTACGTCAGATAGGGGTTGTTCACACGGCGTTTTAACTCCGTGTTCACATCTGCTTTTCAGATCCGTCTCTGGGACCGACAGAACGGACCCAGAGACGGATCTTACAATTAGCAGTGAGATCGCCGCTGCGTGTTTCCATAGCGCAGCTCGGGTCCGTCTTAAGAAGGAGCCGACAGGCAGGAGGGAAACACGCAGCGGCGATCTCTCATGTGAACGCCGCTGCTTCTTCCTTATAGCCCCCAGTGATAATCTCACTGCTAATTGTAAGAACCGTCTCAGGGTCCGACCTGTCGGTCCCCGAGACTGGTCAAAAAAGCAGAATTGAACACCGAGATAAAACGATGTGTGAACAACTCCTTAAATCATATATATTTGGACACTGACACAGATTTAGGTTTTTTTTTTACCTGTTTACTGAAACATAGTTATATAATGAACATGGACATAATCTCCAGACTTTCAGCTTTCATTTGAGGGTATCCACATTAAAATTGGATGAAGGATTTAGGAGTTTCAGCTCCATGCGTCACTCTGTTTTTAAAGGGACCATAAGTAATTGGACAATTAACTCAAATGCTGTTTCAGGTACAGGTGTGGGCAATTCCTTCGTTATGTCATTCTCAATTATGCAGATAAAAGGCCTGGAGTTGATTTGAGGTGTGGTGCTTGCATTTGGAAGATTTTGCTGTGAAGAAAACAAAAGAGGTCTCCATGCTGGTGAAACAAGCCATCCTTAAAGGGGTTGTCTCACTACAAGGATTGCTCTTTATGTTAAAGACCTTGAAAAAACAAATCACCTTGCAATATATGTCCATTAACAGTGTCCTACTTATTGTGAGATATCCCCTCTTGTAGGGCCTGCATCAGCTCCTCAGGTCACTATAGCTACAGACCTGTTCGATCTGTCCTGATAGGCTGCCAGCACTGGTTGCTATAGCTACAGACCTGGCTTCTGCAGCCTAGTAGAAGCCAGTAAACACGCCCTTGAATTCAAAGTGAAACCAAGAAAACAGGACTGAGGCAAGATGAATCAATGTAGTGAGACAACCCCTTTAAGCTGTGAAAACAGAAAAAACACATCCAAGAAATATTAGGAGTGGCAAAATCTACAGTTTGGTACATCCTAAGAAAGAAAGCACTGGTGAACTTATGAATGTAAAAAGACCTGGATGCCCAGGGAAGGCTACAGTGGTGGATGATCGCAGAATAATTTCCATAGTGAAGAGAAACCCTTTCACAACAGACAACAAAGTGAACAACACTCTCCAGGATGTAGGCTTAACAATATCCAAATCTACCATAAAGAGACGACTTCATTAAAGCAACTCATAAGCCTCAAGAATAAAACGGCTAGATTGGACTTTTAAAAAAAAAATCTAAAAAAAGCCATCACAGTTCTGGAAGAACATCCTTTGGACAGATGAAACCAAGATCAACCTTTACCAGAATGATGGAAAGAAAAAAGTATGGTGAAGATGTGGTACAGCTCATGATTCATAGCATATCACATCATCTGCAAAACACAAGAGAGGCATTGTGATGGCTTGGGCATGCACGGCTGCCAGTGGCACTGGTTCACTAGTGTTTATTGATGATTTAACACAGGACAGAAGCAGTCGGATGAATTCTGAAGTAATCAGAGACATACTGTGTGCTAAAATACAGCCAAATGCAGCCAATCTGATTGGCCGGTGTTTCATAATACAGATGGACAATAACCCTAAACATAAAGCCAAAGCAACCCAGAGGTTTATTAAAGCAAAGAAATGGAATATTCTTGAATGGCCAAGTCAGTCACCTGATCTCCACCCAATTGAGCCTGCATTTCACTTGTTAAAGACTAAACTTCAGACAGAAAGGCCCACAAATAAACAGCAACTGAAAACTGCTGCAGTAAAGGCCTAGCATAGAATTAAAAAGGAGGAAACACAGTGTCTGGTGATGTCCATGAGTTCAAGACTTCAGGCAGACATTGCCAACAAAGGGTTTTCAATCAAGTATTAGAAATTATCATTTTATTTACAATTATCGTATATACTCGAGTATAAGCCGACCCGAATATAAGCTGAGGCACCTACTTTTGCCACAAAAAACTGGGAAAACTTATTGACTCGAGTATAAGCCTAGGGTGGAAAATGCCCGCTACTAGTAAATTTAAACAATAAAAAATGGATACAATAACTTAATAGGCAGGGAAAACGTTTAATGTCCCCCGAGGAGGGATATGCAGTTTAATGTCCCCCATAGGAGATTTTGTCCATAGCCCGAATATGTCCCCATAGTCAGGGGGAGGGAGGGATAAAGTCCCCCCCAGGCAGATTATAGGAAAAGGGTTATTTTCTCCTTAGTAAGGTTTAAAGGGAGGAAAAGTTCCCCCTGGCAGGTTATAGGGAGGGAAAGGCATGTAAGGCAGTTAATTCCCCATAGGCAGGTTATAGGCAGGGGTTATGTCCCCAAGGATTTAATAGGCAGGGGATATGCCCCTATATCAGGATATAGGCAGGGGATATGTCCCTTAGGGAGGGGGATAGGCGGTTTATGCCCTTTATAGGCAGGGTTTTAAGGGGGTATATGTCCCCCCAAGGGAGGTTTTAGGCAGGTATATGTCCCATAGGCAAAGGGAAAAACAGTATTCCTAAGGATTTAAGGTAACCCTTTGAAGGTTGGACCCCTTTTTGCCTTAGAAGTAATTCTTTGGCAGTTAAACAAAGGGGTGGGAAAATTCCCCAGGTTTGGTAATTTATGATGGTCCCCCGTTTTGCCCGCAGAAAAATCGGTGCAATCCATGTTGAATTTTCAAACATCCCAAAGTTCTCTTGGTTGAGATCTGGTGTGTGGAGGCAAGGTAGTAATATTTAACAAATAAAAATGGATGACCAATAACATACATTACTGCGAGTAAAGGTCAGTTTAATGTCCCCCGTAAGAGGACATGTAAGCAGTTCAGTAAGTGTCCCCATAGCCAGGAGTTAAGTCCCAATGATGCCAGATATATGTCCCCCAATGACACAACCCCACATGCAGAACGTTGATAGGCAGGATAATCATGTTTCAGTTGTATGTCCCCAAGGCAATTTACTAGCAGTCATATGTCCAAGAAAGTTAATACAGGAATTATTTCCCCATAGGCAGTTAATGGCGAGGCAATTAGCAGTTTGTCCCATAGGCAGGTTAGGCAGTGTCTCCCATAGGCGTATGGCGTGAGTATGCTCCCTATGGCAGTAAGGAGGCTTATTGAGTAGTATGCCCTATAGGCAGTTGATTCTATAGGCATTGATACATGGATTTCCCCAAGGCAGGTATGTCCTCATAGGCATGGTATAAAGGCAGGTATATGTCCCATAAGCAGGTAATAGGCAGGTATATGTCGCATAGCAGTTTTATAGTCAGTTACTATGTCCCTATGGCAGGTTATAGGCAGGTATAATGTCCCATATATGTCAGGTTTATAGGCAGGTATAATGTCCCTAATAGGCAGGTTTAGTATGGCGGGTAATATGTTCCTATAGGCAGGTTTAGGCAAAGGCCGGTGGTTATTGTCCCATATAGAGCAGGTTATAGGCAGGTATATGTCCTCATAGGCAGGTTAATAGCAAGTATATGTCCCCATATACGCAGGTTACATAGGCAGGTTATAGGCAGGTAAATATTCCTATAGGCAGGGTTTAAAAAAAAATACAAGTACTTACCTCGCTCCCTCACTGCTCCGACTCCCGGGTGCTCCGTCTTCTGGAACAGATGGTGTGGTGTCATCAGGGCACGCAGGCCGTTCAGAGTCCATTGCAGGGCAGGGAGCGCTCTCTCTCTGCTCTGCAGTGGTATCTTCACCTGTAAGCGCTTCCAGAGGAGTCGCATACAGGTGAAGAGATCACCGACACCGACCCCGGACCATGGCAGCGCCCGGACGCTGTCAGCTAAGGCTATGTTCACACGGCAATTATTGGGACGTATCTCGCCCCGTAATTTGCGCCATACTGCACTAAATACAGGGCGAGATACGTCCCAATAATTACGGTAATCCACAGTTCTCATAGAGAACTGTGGATTACCTCTCCTCTCCCCGCTCGCACAATACGGTGAGCGGGGAATGAAATGACATGTCAATTATTCATGGCGTACACGCGCCATGAATAATGAATGTCTATGGGGCCGGCAGGCTGCCAGCCCCTCGCCCCCGCTCCCGACATAATTGCGGGCGAAAATACGTCCCCACAATTACACCGTGTGAACGTAGCCTTACTTGTGATTCTGCTATTTGCGCTTCCTAAGGAGTTGCATATAGCTGTAGTGTCCCTGCTGATGCCCAGCCATTGCAGCACCCGAGCGCCAACAGTGACTTGAGTATAAGCCGAGGACTTATTTTTCAGCACATTTTTTGTGCTGAAAACTAAGGCTTATACTCAAGTATATATGGTATTTAATTTGTCCAATTACTTTTGAGCCCCTGAAATGAAGAGATTGTGTTTAAAAAAATGCAATCATTTTTTTCAACCCACTGAATTAAGGCTGAGAGTCTGAGCTTCAACTGCATCTTAATTGTTTTATTCAGAATTCATTGTGGTAATGTGCAGAACCAAAATTAGAAAAATGTTGTCTCTGTCAAAATATTTGTATATACACATTTTTACTCAAAAGAACACGGTGGTAGTGTAATGATTGCTCTTTTAACAAAATGAGAGAAAAAAAGAACAAGCTAATTATGTGATAATAGGACCTCAACCTGGCTTTACAAAGGTTATCCAACTCCCATTTTTTAACTTTAAAGGGGTTTTACCTGCACAGGTCGCTTGCTGCGAGCCACCCATGGATGAGAATGAGGAGGGCAACACTTGTGGCCGCCCTCCTCATTCACGTCTATAGGAGCTCCCTTATATAGCCGAGCACACTCGCATGGCTTCATTCGGTAGCTCCAATAGAAGTGAATGGAGAGGACGGACGCAACCACCACCCTCCTCATTCTCATGCATAGTCGGTTCGCAGCTAACTACAAGAAACCTGTGCAGGGGATTTTACTTTGTGGTAAAACCCCTTTAAGCATGGTGCAGAGGCTGTGAAAAAAATCCCAAAAAACATACTTCTTAACTCACGTTTGATCCAGCGATGCATCTCCCCGTCCTCTTTGCCAGCCTTCTGTTTGCTGCAGCGATTATATGACACTGTTCAAAGTCAAGACTCCAAAAGGTGTCGATAGGCAGTGTCATGTGACCTCTGCAGCCAATCAGAGGCTGCAGCAGTAACTTTCCATTCAGCCCAAGCCGATAGACAACAAAAGACCGGCGATGAGGAGCAAGAGATGCATCACTGGATCCAATGTTAAGAGTTGAGTATAGGTTTGTTTATTTTCTCCCAACCTCTGCATCATAGTTAGGGGATGTTCACACGGCGTGTTGGATTTGTTTTTGATCCGAAAACGCATCCAAAATCGCTGTGTAAATCACATCCAAAACGCATCCAACACGCAAGTGCGTATTTAGCTGCGTGTTGGCTGCAGCAGGATCGCACCCTATAGTTTTAAATAGGGCTCCTGCTGCGTCTTTCAGATCAAGAATTGACATGACAAGTCTTTGAATGGATCCGAAAGACGCAGCAGAAAGACACAATGAGACACGCATCGGTGATCACTCGTCTGAACGCCGGAGCGTGTTTTACATTGAAAGCAATGTAAATCACAATGCACAGTGTTAGATACGTGTTTGAGTCCGTTTAGGATCCAAAACACGGATCCAAACACGCATCTAAAAACGTATGCAAACACGCCTTGTGAGTCCGACAACCCTTATAACTTCCTGTCTTGTTTCTCCAACCAGGTACACAACATTGGATATAGAACATGTGAATGTCCCAGGAATCTTATAATTCTGCTGTGATGAGGATCTGTATCCTGTCTGTAGTCATTAGTTGAGAACCAGTTTGGCAGCTTCTAGTTTTGTGTATCAGGTGAACTCCTGATCATATTGTTTCTCAAATGTAAAGGTTGTCTATAACATAGCATCAGAGAATCTGGGAGAATTATGTTCAGAAGGTCATTCTAGCACTTGATGCAGTTGTATTGAACTTTTCTTAATTAGCTTTAAATTGTAGATCGCTACCAGACATACACAATAGTTTTTTTTTCCTTTTCTTTGTCATGGAGAAGTTGACCTCTGGATATCTCAGCTGCTCTGATGATTCTTAAATTAGTTGAAGTGTTATTGTAGCCCTGGTTCAGAAAGCTCTTTTTAAGATGTTTTAAATCAGGGGTTCCCAAACTCCAGTCCTCACGCCCCACCTACAGGTCATGTTTTCTGGCTTTCCTTAGCATTGCACAGGTGACTTAATTATTGTCAGTGCGTTCTGTGGGAGATCCTGAAAACATGACCTGTTGGTGGGGCGTGAGGAGTGGAGTTTGGGAACACCTGGTTTAAATGATTATATCTATCTGCTGGGCTGGAACTATATCTGATGACCTAGCTGTAGATGACAGAATTAGTGTGTTTGGGTTACAAGCTTTTCCATACTCATACAAAAGGATGACCAACTGGACCCACAGATAATATTTTTTTGTAATTTGAAGGCCATCAAAAGTTTGATTTTCGAAAAGAAACCTATTCCTGCAATGTAAAGATGTAAAGAGCTGTAAAACCTGTTCCAATTTAATAACCACAGTGAGGATATGGATCTCACAATAGGACTACAAGATTACTGCGGCTTTTACATGTTCCAATGTCTTGCACACTGTACAACCTGAAGCGTTTAATAGAGATAATAATAAGTTCTCTGTCTGCTTGTCTGGTTGACATCTTCTTGTTAGCTTGGAATGAAGCACAGATAGGAATTCCCATTTTCTTCTTCCTGAAAGTGAAATCTGTGAAGAGGGGATGACTTACTGACTTCTGTGTGACAGTGTTGTGGTCACTGTGCAATGACAGGTTGTGGTCACTGTGCAATGACAGGGTCTACTATGACCATTAATTATTATGCTGGTATCACCTTTCATTGTTTTCCTGATGATGAAGAGACTGCCTTAGTTGCTAGAATGAAAACTGCAGGATTTCAGGATTTGTATTTAAATAGCAATGCAGAAATTAAAAAAAACATAAAAATTTTAAAAAAAATGTCTTACACGTCAAGCTTAAATTAAACAATATGTCATTTTCTGATGATGCATTTAAAGCAAGGATAAGGTCTCATCACTACACAAAAAAGACAATAATCAAATGTACCTGTGACAGTGAATATTTGTATCCCAGGACACAATACAAAACATATAAAAGTTATTATAGGTTCATTACAGTCTTTGACAATCTTAATCCCCTCCCAACATTTGATGTATATCTATGGATGCTGATCTGGTTCAGGAGCTGTGCCCGCAGAAGCCTGGTAACTGACAGCCATAGTCGCACTGAAACAGCAGAGATCCTACCATCTTTAAAGCTTTCAAAGGTAACCTGAAAACATATCTTTTTAGGATAGCCTATAATTTACAATAATCCTGCTGGCTACCACACCGTAAAACAAACATCTCCGTTCCGCACCTTCTTCTCACGTCCGTTTCCTCCTCCATTTTAGATTGTAAGCTCTTGTAGGCAGGGTCTTCTCTCCTTCAGTATCAGTTTGCTATTTAATGTTAATATTGTATTTGTCCTGGTCATATATTATGTACCTGAGTGCCTTAATATGTACAGGCAAGTAAAGTGCAGATATTTTTTTTAAAACTGCACTTATCGCATGGTCGAGTCCCTGACATGACCATGTAGTATACAAAAATGCTTAGGGCGACATGTATGAACAGGGCTGCGGCAGAAGTCTGGCGTCTTTTCAGCCCGAAAAATAGCGCAGCCCCGTTCGCTCTATTTATAACCAGGTGCACTCCAATAACAGGCACATTACAAAGCGTACGAGGCGGCATTTTGTAATGCATACTAGAGGCGTGTCGCACTTCAACTGTACGAAGCTACACCTGTATGACTTTTGAACGGCAAATCAAGGCGCATTACTGCTGGAAGAGGTAGACCACTTTAAAAGTGGTTTACCTGAGCCAGAAGTGTCGCTTTGTAGCTAGAAAGATCTAAATCTATGACGTGCACTAGAACATGTTCATAAATTCAGGCGCATTCTACACTACTAACGCGCGCAAAAAATCATACATGTCGCCCTTGTAATGGTTCGGTGGATTCGCTAAACCAGCGCAAGCAATGATAGTTAAGCCACGCCAGGGAGCGGAGTCTAAGTAGCCCCTGGTATTCACCAGAGCCCGCCGCAAAGCGAGATGGACTTGCTGCAGCGTGAGGCTACCAGGTCCCTACCCCTGACGTGACTTGCTTGCGATGGCAGTCGGGGTAATGCGTGGTACAGAATCGTAATCAGGAGACGTAGTCGGGGACAGGCAGGAGGTCAGGACAGGCGGCAGAGGTTCGGGGTCAGAGACAGGCAGACGGTCAGGGCAGGCGGCAAACAGGCAAGGTCAGGAAACGTAGCAGAACGGACTGGTACACGGGTAATCAATACGGAACTCCAACACTCTCAAGACTCACTAAACGCACACCAACAATCTGGCAGAGAGTGCAGGAGGCGTGTACAATATATAGGACCAGCGGCCGGCAATTAGCAAATTACCGGTGCGCTGGCCCTTTAAATCCAGACCAGCCATCGCGCGCACGCCCTAAGCAGCGGGTACGGGCGCGACGGCCGGCACAGTCAGGAGCAGGGAACACAGGAGCGTAGACGGGTTCGTAACTTGGCGCCGGAGCCTGGGCAGCAGGGGGATGGTCGCGGGCGGCCGCGGCACCCGCGCCGGACCCCCTGCGGGCAGGGGGGCGGCCGCGGGGGGCGACGGCACCCGCCCCAGCCCCCATGACAGAGACCTTTAGGTCTCCCCCTCTTGTTACGGAATTTGGAGAGGAGGTCAGACGAGAGATTAGCCTCAGGTTCCCACGAACGCTCCTCCGGCCTGAAACCCTTACATTCAATAAGAAAGAACCGCTACCTCCTCACTGTTTTTTTCCGCCAGCACCTCCTTGACCTCAAAGATGTTATCGGAGTTGGCCACAGGAGAAGGCGAAACAGATCCACGGGAGAAGCGGTTCAGCACCACCTGTTTGAGGAGAGAAACATGGAAGGCGTACGGGATACGCAGAGTAGAGGGCAAGCGGAGCTTGTAGGACACCGGATTCAGTCGCCGAAGAACAACAAAAGGGCCACAATACTTAGGGCCTAACTTATAACTGGGGACCTTGAACCGAATATATTAAGCGGACAACCAAACTCTTATCACCCGGTTTAAATAGGGGCGGAGGTCTACGGTACCTGTCGGCCTGGACTTTGGTGCGAGCGGAGGCCCGTAGACGGGCCTGTCATGTGACTTGCCAGAGTGCCTTGATGTCACGTACTTGGGCATCCACGGCAGGGACGTGACACGAATTAGCAAAAGGAGAGGTGGGCGGGGATGTAGCCCAAACACAACAAAAAAGGGTTGAGGCTCAGGCGGACTCCGAGTCTAGGGAATTATATGAGAATTCCGCCCAGGGAAGGAGGTCAGACCAGTTATCCTGACGGGTGGATACAAAACTTGGTTGACCCTCTCAACCTGCCCGTTAGTTTGAGGGTGGTAAGCAGACGAGAAGTCAAGCTGAACCTGCAGAAATTCGAAACAAACTGGACCCCCTATCCGAGACGATATGCAATGGGAGCCCGTGTAGCCGAAAAATGTGGTGAAAGAAGTGCTGGGCCAGCTGGGAGGCAGAAGGTAACCCGGGCAGAGGAACGAAGTGAGCCATCTTTGAAAATCTATCAGTCACCACCCAGATGACCATGTTTCCTGAGGAGGCCGGGAGGTCAGTAACAAAGTCCATGGCTACATGGGACCAAGGTCTTTCGGGCACCGGGAGAGGCTGAAGCAGACCCGCGGGTCTGAGACGAGGGACTTTATTACGGGCACAGGAGGTACAGGCCAGGACAAAGTCCCTAACATCTTGAGCGAGGGTGGGCCACCAATAATAACGAGCAATTAGTTGCAGGGACTTCTGGATTCCAGGATGACCAGCTGTTCGTGAGGCATGTCCCCACTTCAGGAAACGAGGCCGCATGGCAGGGCGTACGTAGGTCTTCCCAGGGGGTAGATGTTGAAGGTGGAAGGGGGCCGCCGTGAGGAATCGTTCTGGGGGAATTATGTGCTGCAAAGGCGGCTCCAAGCCCACTGTGTCCAAGGATCTAGAGATAGTGCCTGCTCTGACGTTCTCCCCAGCTGGCCTGGGAGATTCAGTCGTTGAGCAGACTGCAGATAAAGAAGATTTTTGTGATCGGTGAAGATATCAATGGGGTGGCAAGTGCCGCCATTCTTCTAGGGCTAACTTAATGGCCAGTAATTCGCGATCACCGATTGTATAATTCTTTTCGGCTGGGGTGAAGGTGTTTGAGAAGAATACACAAGTACGCAATTTCCCAGAGGAGGACTTCTGAAGGAGGACAGCACCTGCACCTACTGAGGAGGCGTCCACTTCTAGGACAAACGGACGCTGCAGGTCCGGACAAGACAGGACTGGAGCAGAAGCGAAAGCTGATTTAAGACGATCAAAAGCTTCTTGGCCTTCTGGCGGCCAGGATTTAGGGTTGCCATTTTTCTTCGTAAGGGCCACCAGTGGGGCCACGAGCGTGGAGAAATGCGGGACGAACTGTCTATAATAATTTGCGAACCCCAGAAAGCGTTGGATAGAGCGGAGGCCCACTGTCGAGGCCACTGTAAGAATGCTGAGAGCTTTGAGGGGTCCATCTGGAGACCCTGATCTGAGACGATGTACCCCAGGAAGGGCAACAAGGTGCGTTCAAACAAGCATTTCTCCAGTTTGGCATATAACTGGTGGTCACGGAGACGTTTGAGCACCTGGCGGACGTGGAGGCGGTGAGTTTCCAGATCAGGAGAGAAGATTAGGATGTCATCTAGCAAGACGATAACACAGACGTAGAGGAGATCGCAGAAGATCTCATTGACAAAATTCTGGAACACCGCCGGAGCGTTGCAGAGGCCAAATGGCATGACAAGATATTCAAATTGGCCATCTCGGGTATTAAAGGCCGTCTTCCACTTGTCGCCTTCACGGATATGAATCAAGTTGTATGCTCCCCGTAAATCCAACTTGGAAAACATTTTTTGCACCACGCAGGCGATCGAACAGCTCCGAGATCAGAGGCAGGGGGTATGGATTTTTATAGTAATTTTGTTAAGGTCGGCGAGTACCATCTTTCTTTTCAACAAAGAAGGAGCCGGCCCCCACAGGCGAGGAAGACTTGCGTATGAAGCCTTTACAGAGATTCTCCTGGATATACTCCGACATCGCCTTAGTCTCCGGGACTGAAAGAGGATAGACTCTGCCTCGGGGAGGAGTACTACTGGGATGGAGGTCAATAGGACAGTCGAAAGACCGGTGCAGGAGCAGAGTTTTGGCCTGTCTTTCGGAAAAGACGTCCGCTAGATCCTGGTACGGAGTGGGCAGACCCGGCAGAGGCTTCGTAGACTTTACAGAGTACTGGAAGGCATCGCGAGTGGCACGCGGGACCCCAATGGAAAATCTCGCCCGTGTTCCAGTCCAAGGTCGGAGCATGGTCTTGCAACCAAGGAAGGCCCAGGAGGATTTCAGATGAGGAGCGAGGCAGAAAAAGAAGTTTCAGAGTCTCCTTGTGTAGGGCGCCTATCTGCAAAGTGAGGGGCGCAGTGCAGAACCGAATAGTGTCCTTTAGGCATTCGCCACTGACAGTGGAGACGAAAATGGGTTTCTGCAGAGGGGTCACCGGGAGACAGAATTTGGACACCAGAGCTTGGCTGACAAAATTTCCAGTGGACCCCGAATTAAGGAAGGCGGTGGCTTGAAAGGTGCTGTCCGGCGAAATTCCACAGAGTACGGGAATGGTCAGACGGGGAGAGGCTTTACTGACACCTAGGAATGCCTCTCCTGCGAGAGTTTCCCGGATGCACCGGACAGTCCCCAATAAAGTGGCCAGAACCGCCACAGTAGAAGCACAGCTGACTCTGACGATGCTGTGAGCGTTCCTCCTGAGTCAAGTGGGCTCTCTCGACCTGCATGGGTTCGTCCTCAGGAACCATTGGCGGAGGAAGTGGAGGTCGTTGGAAAACCGGAGCCTGACGAGGTAGCCGGTATGGTCGGGCGATCTCCCGTTGGAGGCGGAGCTCTTGTTGTCTCTCGGCAAACCGAATATCAATTCGGGTAGCTAACCGAATCAGTTCGTCCAGAGCAGATGGCAGGTCCCGACCAGCGAGCTCGCCTTTAATACGCCCAGAAAGGCCTTACCAGAAGGTTGCCACCAAAGCCTCATTATTCCAGTCCAGCTCAGAGGCTAGGATGCGGAACTGCACGGACTACTGACCCATGGTAGAGTCGCCCTGACAGAGATGGAGCAGAGCTGCGGCAGCGGAGGAGGTACGGCCAGGTTCCTCAAAGATGGTGCAGAACCCCTGGCGGAAGATTTGCCGTCAATGGATCTCCTCGGTCCCACAGTGGAGTGGCCCAGGCCAAGGCTTCCCCCGATAAGAGGCTAATTATAAAGGCCACCTTAGCCCACTCGGTAGGGAATTGATGCCCCAACATCTCAATGTGGATGGAGCATTGACTGATGAAGCCTCGGAACTTCTTGGGGTCTCCATCATAGCGTGAGGGAAGCGGCAGATGAAGAGATGGTCCCGGTGCAGGAACAGGTAGAGAAATGGCTGCAGGAGCAACTGGTGCTGGCGTGGCGGAAGCAGCCGCAGGCGTAGGTAGACGGGCCACAAGGTTCTGCATCATAGTCGCGAGCTGGTCAATACGCTGGCTCTGCAAGGCAACGGCCGTCGTGACATCCCGGAGCTCGGGCAAAGGTATCCTGGCGGAATCCATGGCCAGATTGTACTGTAATGGTTCAGTGGATTCGCTGAACCACCGCAAGCGATGATAGTTAAGCCACGCCAGGGAGCGGAGTCTAAGTAGCCCCCGGTATTCACCAGAGCCTGCCGCAAAGCGGGATGGACTTGCTGCGGCGTGAGGCTACCAGGTCGCTATCCCTGACGTGACTTGCTTGCGTTGGCGGCCGGGGTAATGCGTAGTACAGAATCATAATCCGGAGACGTAGTCGGGAACAGGCAGAAGGTCAGGACAGGCGGCAGAGGTTCGTGGTCAGAGACGGGCAGACGGTCAGGGCAGGCAGCAAACAGGCAAGGTCAGGAAATGTAGCGGAACGGACTGGTACACAGGTAATCAATACGGAACTCCAACACTCTCAAGACTCACTAAACGCACACCAACAATCTGGCAGAGAGTGCAGGAGGCGTGTACAATATATAGGACCAGCGGCCAGCAATTAGCAAATTACCGGTGCGCTGGCCCTTTAAATCCAGACCAGCCGTCGCGCACGCGCCCTAAGCAGCGGATACGCGTGCGGCGGCCGGCACAGTCAGGAGCAGGAAGCACTTGGCGCCGGAGCCTGGGCAGCAGGGGGATGGTCGCGGGCGGCCGCGGGGGGCGATGGCACCCGCGCCAGACCCCATGACAGCCCTTAGTGCCCACCATGAGATGACCCCTTATAATATTATAATATTGATCATTTTTTGCACCAAATTTTTTCAAGCATACAACCCCAAAAAGTGCATTTCCAAAGTCGAGTCCCTGAAATATTGCAAAAAGATAAGTGTCCCCAGTAAATTTTCCCAAACTGCAAAAAAAAAAAAATTATGCAAAAAAGTTGGTGTTCCAAAAGTGGGAAAGAAAGAAAGCATTTATAAGTGCAACAAAGGCACCCCAGAACCTGACCTGTGTAAAAAGGATTGCTTTAAAGCGCACCATCTATGGATTATTTACATTATTTACCCTTTTATTATACCCTCCGTATTATCCCTTGATGTACTATACACAGGTTAAACACTCTTACCTCAAATTACACCAGTAAAACCTCAAATAAAACTGTATATATATATATATTTATTGATTTATTTAGACTGCTACACATATGCTCATTATCTGATTGGAAGGAAAAATATAATCCATGATTACTCTAAATTTGTATATGGAAACATCCTTCTGTCTTTTTCAGTGGTTGGTGGAGATATTCTGTCATTGTCATTACTAAGCTCAGTGGATTCAGAGGAAATTAAAGTCTTGGCACTTGTCTGTCCCATGGGGGAGAACGAAGAAGAGAAGGGGGGCACACAGCTGGAACTGTTTTCTCTGGCCCTAAAAATCTTGCAAAGTAAGAGCTAATGTAAACTACCATAATTGTTATCTGGATCTCAAAGGTTTTAATGCACAGCCAATATATCATTGTATTTTACACGACATTACACAGGGTTCAGAGTTTGCAAAAAATAATCACATTCTGCTCAATTACACAAACCAGAAGCTTTAGTAGAAACACTTTTTCCAAAGTGGTATATTGTGCACCATATGGCATTCAATATGGCATAGTATTACCATATTTGTTCACTTACATATAATATGAAAACATAATATGTTGCAAGGTAAACTGACAAGTTCAGCTGGATTTATATTAAGGCTAGGTCTACACTGCATTGGACAAAAAACTCGCTGAAAACCAGATCCTAAAAACGTTCATAAAACTGAGGTTTTTTTGACCACTGCCTGTCAAAGCTGCTGAAAAACGTCAGTTTTTTGGTACGATTTTTTCAGAAATGCACAGCATTATAATTGCTTTGGATTTCTGCAAGAAACGCGCCAAAAAAGTCCAGCACTTTACATGGATTCCAATAGTAAATATTCTGCCCTGCTCTGGTGTTTCAAAAACCGGCCAGTAGCAAAAGCGAGTAGAAAAAAAAACGAGACTATAGAACGTTTTTACTATGAAAATCCATGGGATCTGTTTTCAGTTATTTTTTTTTTAAAGTTTTAGAAAACAAAAAATACTGTAGAAACAACAGTTTTTGTGTGCAGTGGAGACACAGCCTAACAGTGCATGTGCTGATGGTCTTTGGAGCCCTCAACCATCAGGACATCAATGGTTCAGAAAGTTATGGACATAGCAAAAAAAATTCTATCATTAGACACCAGTTCCACTCTCTTTTCCCTCTTGACAGATACATGCAAGACATAATACACAGATCAGCCATTAGCTTAAGTACCATCAGAAAGGGGTATATTTGTTAACACCAAAATTCCTATAAAACTATTTTTATTAGAATTTTTTTAATTTTTTTTTATTTATGTTGCCTTGTGCAATTAAAAATTACATATAAAATATTGTCCTTCTGTAGCTGTGAGAGATAACTTTTGTTTGGCAGTGCAGACTAATCTCGCTTTACTTCAACTGGCACACAGTACATGCTGGGAGAAAGAAGTGATAAGAGAAAGTGAATGGGGGCTGGCACAGAGCCCTTTAGAATTCTCCACTGGCCAGTGCATATTTCTAAAATACCCGGCATATAGTGGCGTGCACAGTGCTTGCTGCCATATGTCAGCATTAAGCCATGTGAACCAACCCTTAAAGGGGTTGTATCATTACATTAAATGGTCTTCAGAATAAGGGGACAGTGAAAACAAGCAACTTTGCATTTTGATGTCATTTGCAAAGCTGTCTTGTTTTCACTGTCTCCCGTATCTTCGTTTTCTGTAAACACAGTTCTCCAGTGCCGGTCACATTCCACCTCCTTTCATTTCATTTGCTGACGGCTCTACTAATCTATATTCTGTCTGGCCCCCGGTCGTATTCACGGGAGCGTGCATTCCTGCCTCTCTCACTCAGAATAAGGGGCTGGCAACATTTCACTCTGCATAGCCGAATTGTGCTCGGTGCCTAATGCTCCTGCATGTAAACATAGAAGGGAGACAGATCTGTGCTGCTCTGGATGAGCTCATAGAAGACTGGATTCAACTGTAACAAACCTTCAGCTGTGAGAGAAGAAGAGATCAGTGCTCTGAGCTCATAGAAAACTGTATTGACTGAATGCAGGCATGTGGTACGTTAACAAACAGCTCTTATAAAATAAGACTGCATGGGGAGAGGGACGACACAGTGACATGTGGACTCAGATGGGGGGGAGGGCAGGAATGTGCTATCCCTCCCACTGATCTCAAACAAACACACTGACTCGATAGCGAGCATGAACAGTGAAGGGGGGGATGATGTCATGTCCCTTCAGTCAAGAAACACCCTTCTGGGAGGGGAAGAAATGCCCCTGGATTTGAAGAGCTGAGAAACTGAAAGTACAATGAAATGAACTGATGAAGAGATAAATCCCCTTAAGCACTCCTCCTAGAACTATCTGAGCTCACAGAATGCAAGTTAGAGACAAGCTGGGAAATCATGTACATAGGAAACTTTCAAAAATCAAAAAAATTCGTATAAGGGTATGTTCACACGGCTTAAATTGCGTATTTCGGCGCGCATTTCACTGCGTATTGCGCTTTATACGCGGCGAAATGCATGCTGCAATTACAGTAATTCATAGCTCTCATAGAGAGCTATGGATTACGCGTCATCTCCCCGTGCGTGCAATACGATCGTATTGTACACACGTGGGGAGAGTTTAAATGTCAATTGTTCGCAGCGCTTACATGTCAATGGGGCCGGCCCCCCGTGCTTTGAAATTGCGTGCTGATCAGCGCATGGTTCCAAAACATACGGCGCATTGCAGCGTGTAGCATACGCGCCGCAATAAGCCATATGAACATACCCTAACAGCATGTTGCTTGTCAATATGTGAAAAGAAAAAATGTGATGGTAGTGTCCCTTTAAAATCATTGCCCTAATATTCTGTAGGTCCTCCTTGTGTTGTCAAGACAGCTCTGACCTATCGTGACTTGGACTCTGAAGTCCTCTGAAGCTGTCCTGTGGCATATGGCACCAACCTGTTAGAAGTATGAAATCTTAGGTAGGCACTCCTGGCGAAAATACTTGTGCTTGGTTCTTGGTGCTGATCAAAATACTAGTGATAGTCTCAGAAAGAATTGATCGCACTCCAATAAATTTTGCAAAAAGTGAAGTTTTTATTAAGTGCTATCCATAGACTCCAACACCATAGGTAAAGTGACCAGTGACTAGTGTGTCAGACGTTTCGGTCAACCATGACCTTTCTCAAATAGTCACTACAAATAAACATATAAATACAACATAAGTGAAATAAAATCAAGGAAGGGAAATACATAGATAACATGTATGATATACAAGGATACGTTGCATTACATTACCCTAACAAAGGGTTAATCTTTACAGTGGAATATTGCAATACAGCATAGTTAGATTTTCACATGCAACAATATATTGGCTATGATGTAGATACATAGATAAACATACAATGATGTTATCATATAGTAGTGTATTACATTAATGTGGCAAGCAACAACAGTATCAAAATGACCGTATCAAAAACTGGCAGTATCAAAAAATTGTTCGTAAGATACAGTGTACAAAACATATATACATAAACTCTTATGATGACACAGTGGTGGGATTTAAACCATATAGAAGTTTATAGTATGGAATCAGTAAATATATATACATATGCGTATATGAAGCCCAATAGAGGTATGCATGTTGCTTCCAAAAACAACAACAACAGTAGTAAGCTGTGTAACATCTACATCACCCTGTTATGCCCTAAGAAAAAAGCTGTCTTACCATGAGATGAGAAATAGAGAAGGTGGGTACTGGGCTAGCAGCCCTCGTGAGAATGAGAGCCAGATGGAGAACCAGAAGCGTAAGGACATGGTTTAAATAGGATGAATCTCTGGCGCCAATTGCGCTCGTTGAGAAGCCGGAAGTGACGCGCCGGAGATGGCGCATGCGCAGACGGCAGTAGAGGTATAGTTTGGGTGAGGGCATCGGCGCATGCGCAGAAGCGCCGCGCTGCAGTGCGGATGTAATGTTGGAAACTGTAAAGATAGAGTTAGAATTAGAATACTGTGTGAGAATGTAAGGTATAGGGAATATAACAGCAGGGAATACAAGTAGGGACTAAGGGTACAAAAAGAAATGAAGGTGATTGGAGATAAAGGGGGATATAGAGAATAGGGATAAAAAAGAGGGGGAAAGGGCCAGAAATGAAGGGAAAAAAAACAATATAGGTACTGGAAGAGGAAATGGAGGAAAAATAAAGATAAACACAGAAAGAGAGAGAGAAAAAAAGAAGAAAGAAAGGGGAGATAAGGGAAATAGGGGAAAGGACGGGAAGAAGAAAAATGAGAGTAATAATGTGTAGAGGGAAAAAGGGAGAGAAAAGTTGTTCCCCCTTTTTTTTCTCTCCTTTTTTCCCTCTACACATTATTACTCTCATTTTTCTTCTTCCCGTCCTTTCCCCGTTAGAAGCAGATCCCTTTGGATTGAGATGTGGGGAGTTTGGAAGCCAAGTCAACACCTTGAACTCTTTGCCATGCTCCTCAATGTTTAAGCATTTTTTTTTTTTCATTGTGGCAGGTTGCATTGTCCCGCTGAAAGAGGCCACTGTTATTAGGTCACTTTTTGTATGAGAGAGACAAAAAATGCACACACTGCTGACTTTAAAGGGTCTACACGTCTCGGACATTTATGGAATATCGTTAGGATGTGCCATAAACGGCTGATACGTGCAAGTCCCGCCTCTGAACCTCACATCTATTTTAAGAATGAGTTCGCTGAAGTCTCTGTGCCGAAGGGAGAGGTGGCCGTGCATGCATGGTGCTTTATATTCAATTTAATGGGAATTCTGATTAAAGTCAAAGATAGCAGAAAATATTTTCCTCCCAAATGCTGTGCTTTGTAGTGGTCTTTTTTTTTTCGTTATAGGTCCCAATGAATACATTGATCAGTGTGGGATGTTTAAAGACGCCGTGATCCAAAAGCACCAATACAAGATGGAGCAGCCTTTGTTTTCAGCTATTCTAGGAACAATGGCAATTCAGTCTGTGGCTACAGCAGTGATTCCCCATTTATGTACAAGTTTTCACTGCCAAAGGTACTTTTCATGTTTTAATAATTGGTATTGTAGATTAACATTGCAACTAACAAAATAAACTGAAGCTTCACATTTGATAAGCAATGGTTTCCAGTAAATGTAAAGTGTAGTATTTATGTAATATACCCTAAATTTCAATTTTTTTCATTTTAATAATTTTTTAGTTTTTACTGCAAGCAACATCCAAAAATCCTGTAGTTGGAAATTATTAACAGGCATGCCAACTATTATAAATATAAGATACAGCATATGTTTTTTGTAACCACATGTTTTTGCTCCAAAGCATATAAAATAAGAAAGGAATGCAGTAATTTTGTAACTTGTCTTGATTTAAATTTCTAAACTAATTTGCAGAATTATGTTTCCCATACATCAAACACAACCTTTTGTAATTTAGTCCTGTAGTCAAATTATCCATCATTGATTTCATTCTTCTTGATAATTTCGAATGTTACTCTGAAACTTATGCCTCTTTTCTTATTGTGTTGGCATAAGAAATCAGAAGTAGTAATAGAGTTCAAACATTCCTCACAATTAGGGCCACATGTATGAAACGGTTTTGGTCTAAAACACACTTTTTTCCCCATAGAAACCTAGGGAAAAAAAGTGAGTTTTAGACCAAAACCGTTTCATGCATGTGGCCTTTAGTGTTGAACAATTTAATCGAGAACAGTGAAAATCGAGATCTAGCCGATATTTCGATCCCATTTTTCTGGTAAAATCGTGTAAAAATCCCGATTTTACGAGAAAAAAAGCGGATCGATTGCGATCGAAAAATCGGCTAGATCTCAATTTTAGCTGTTCCCGATTAAATCGATCAACACTACTCACAATATCTGTTAAATATTGTTGCTGTGTGAGAGATAACAGTCTGACGTGAAAGTGTATATAAAGCAAAAAGTGTGTAGTAGAATTCCTCCATGCGTAAAAAAAATAAATGAGCCATTGACTTTCATGGATTTGGTGCCTTCTGAATTGTATCTGTTTCAGCCAATAAAAGAGGCACTGTGTGGATAACGTTTCCTTACATTTTGCTATGTCGATAGAGCAGCTGTGAAGCAGTGGGTCACTTATGCTGATGCAAATATTTTTACAAGTGTGGCCTGAAAGCTCTTGTCTATCGGCGGGAAAAATACATAGACAACGGTGGTGACTGTTGAAAAATTGTGTTTTTGTAGATGAGAATGTGCCGTTAACAGGTAGAGTTATTATGCTCTTTGCATCTGCTGTTGGTACTAAGAAAATAAATAGGAACCATTCGTTTTAGAGCGACCCTTATACATTTGAAGAGTTATTCTCTTACCAAACCAAGCCTGTGAAAACCATACATAGACATGACCTGGGACGACTGACTTCTTCCCAATTCATGTCTATTAAATTCTCCTATAGAAGTCAATGGATCTGCTCCTGTTCACAGGCTACCATGTCCATGAAGCTGCTTTAAAGCATCTCTCCAAATGCTATTAATAGCAGCTCAGACAAGATGACTGTTCCCATAATCATACACAGTAAAAAAATCTGAAAATAAAAACGGCTTAGAAGAAAAATATGTATCAAGTTTTAGTAAAGAAAAAAAATTGGCGATAGATTCCCTTTAAAGGAAACCTGTCGCATAAGTTGTGCCCCCCTGGCTGAGGGCAGCACAAGCTAGTGTCAGACCTGCTGTTCCCAGCACTGTGCCCCTTATTCTGTAAGATGCAGCAGTTTTAGAGCATTTACCCCTCAAATCTTATTCATAAGTAGGTGTTAGCTCCGCCCACCAAATGCTAGCTCCGCCCACTGACCGTTATTCACGTGTTTCAACCTATCCAAAGTCATAGGTTTGTCAGTTGAGGTGGGTGGGGCTAGCCTCCGATTGGCCGGGTTTGAAAAAAAATGACACTCTGAAGGACTCTTTGAATGACTCTTCTGGCTGAAAACTGCAGATTTGAGCATTAAATACACGAAAACTACAGCATCTTACAGAATAAGGGGCACAGCGCTGGAAACAGCAGGTCTGTCACTACCTGGTTCTGTCCTCAGCCAGGGGGCCAAAAACTATGTGACAGGTTCTCTTTAAGGCACAATGGGGTATTTACTATTGGTAAATCACTGCCAAAAATGAGCAGCTTAAATAGATTATACTATAAAATTTAACTTTTAATCAAAGTATATTATAATAATGGTACAGACATCAACATATAGACTCCTCACATAGAAAATAGGTAATACAAAGGTCATACAATATTCGAAAAGGGTCACGTAATGGAACTCCCAACTCTGAAGATTTCAAGATGGAGATAAGGTGTGGTCCTCCAAAGGGTTCCAAACTGGGCTTCATACCGGGGTGTCCAAAAAGATCCCAAATTATGTCTACAATTGGAAACTTTTTTTCTCTTTCTTACCCTACAAAAGCCATTAGCAAAGCAAGCTCCCCGAAAAGGGCGACCCTGCAAAAATGACGCTTGCCTTACACTGCTTCTCGCCCTGTGAACAAATGATAACGGATACACGTTTCATCCATAAGTATTATGGACTCGTCAGTAATGAAAAAAAAACCAAAAACACCAGAGTGAAACCCTTGAAAGCAGCCAAGCAAAACCTGTGTAGGACAGGAAAAAGTGGCCACTTTTACAAACTTACAATTTATTGTTATATATGAGTCAGTTATCGTAAAAAATAACGAATACATTTATCTCTAGGAAACATCTGGTGATATGATTAAAGTTCTATCTCCAGAAACAAAAGTCTCCGTAAGTCAACTGGGACCTGGCTACTTCTGCTTGTCTCCTCATCACAAGTGGCTGTCGGTATCAGCAGCAGATGGTATTTTGTATCTTCAAGATTCTTCTAACTTGGTAAATCAGCTATGCGTGATAAATGTAGTGTAAATTAGTTATGAGTTTTTACCTTTTTGTAAATTGTAATTATCCTGATGTTGCATTTGATGAACCTTTGGCTATCTGTTAGTTTTCTGGTGTTCTTTTGTTATTTTCATTGAAAAACCTCTCGCAGCTATTGTAATTTCACTTTTGCCCCATAGCGAAACAAAAAAATCACAGTACTTTATGGTGTAAAGCATAAAAAACGGTAAATATGAAAAATATAAAAATATATGTCATATTTATTTATAATTAAAACATATAAAAAAATTAAAATATGTAAAAATGTAGGTATCTTTTTGAACTATGTGAAGCATATTTCTACCATACGGAGGAAAAATGGACTCAATGGAAATGAAGTAGACTGCACTCACTTCATAGTGCCAGGTGGAATTCACGAGCAGTCTTTGCATTGTTCACTCTTTTCCTTCTTCCACAATAGAGAGATCAGCTTAAATCTACTTGTGCCTTCATTGCTAGTACATGGGCAAATGCATGGTTTTCAAAGCAGTACTATTCAGATAACACATACAATGAGCTGCTGCTGCTATTTCCAAATTGAGGTGTCCTAAGGCTTAAAAATGTTTTTATAAAAACTGTTTAAAAAAAACCCGTTGCTGCTTGATGTTCCTCAACAGATATGGTTGCTGAGAGAGCTGTTACAGAGCCTTACAACACCTGCAAAACTGACAAATATCCTAACAACAAATTCTTAAACAGTCATTCACGAATTTCATTCCTTTTTTTGTCATTTATTGTGTTATTTTTATTTGCAAATAAAGGCTTTGTACAATTTTCAACTTTTTTTTTTATACTTCACCATAATATAATAGATCTACAGGTGCAGAAGCTTTTTTCATAGTTCCACATTAATGATAGTTGTTTTTGAGTGTTTTAGACCAGTATATTTCATATTTATAGTTTTTTTTAATTTTTTTCATTTCGCTATAGAGCAAAAGTGAAAATACAATGGGTGCTGGAGGTTTTTCATTGAAAGTAACAATAGAACACCAGAAAACTAACATATAACAAAAGTTCATCAAATGCAACATCAGGGTAATTAAAATTTTCAAATAGGGTTAAAAAGTCATAACCCTAATGTGTATATATGTATTCCACTGCCACTTATACTGTCCATCTTTGCACTTATAGACACCAGAAGTGTCTTAACTGAACCTGGGCACTATTTTAATACTCCTGCCTCTAAAGTAAAATAAAGTTTATAAGAATGTGAATTTCAGTATCTCAATTGTAGTAAATGATCCTACATGGCTATCATTGAAGTCTTAGCAGAACAGACGACTGACAAAAAAAAAAGATTGTCATCACGATTCGAACCATAGTCATCTATTCCATCCTTTTAGTATTACAATATTCCAACATTCTGTTAGGCCATGTTCACACGGCTTAAAATGGGACGTATTTCAGTCCGTAATTTGTGCCGTACTGCGCGAATTACAGGCTGGAATACGTCCCAGTCATTACGGTAATCCACAGTTCTCATAGAGAACTATGGATCACGTCTCCTCTCCCCGCTCGGCGAATCCGCCGCTGGGGAGAAAGTGACATGTCATTTACTAGCGGCATATACGCGCCGCTAGTAATGATTGTCTATGGGCCAGCGAGGGGCCGACCCCCGCTCCCGCCCCTGTCCACACGGCATAATTGCGGGATGTAATTACGCCCCGCAATTAAGCCGTGTGCACATAGTCTTAGATGGTAAACTTTGGTGCATGTGGCTGCCGGTATGTGTAACCACACCCTTATAATCAAAATATGCATATATATGTTTTTGTGCACAATTATTCAACATCACCCTACAAGCTAAGAAGAGCTGATACTCATCAACCAGTGATGGAAGAATTTTACATAGTTACAGAGTTAGTACGGTTGAAAAAAGAAATATGTCTATCAAGTTCAACCTATCCCCATTAAGATTTTGCAGATATCATGATAAAAATATGTGTTTGTATAAAAGACTTTATATAATAGCTGGCCTGAATTAGTTTTGTGCTTCAGATTTGGGTCACGGTTAAATAAAACCTTAAAGGGGTTTTCTCACCAGACTGTTTCACAGTCACGGACAACTTCAGACTCGCACTTGAGGCTGTGGATGGTTCTGTAGCAGTGATTAGCATACAGTATAAGCTTTGTTCTTCCTAGCTGAGCCTGTTACAGTGAGATGACTGCTGGAGATTTAATTTGTAAGTAAATAACGCTACAGACCTCCAAGGAGTGAAAACAATGGCTTTTCAAAGGTAAACAAACTAATTTTGTTAGAGATAAAGACTCTGCTCCCCTGACTATGGTGACATTACTCTCTGCTCTCTATCTAATTAGGAAGGGAGATATGGACAGTAACCTACAGACACTTGTGTGCACTCAAAGCAGATAAAATCTTTCTTATCTCCTGACAAGGGCAATATTTTAAAAGAGCAATGTATTTGCTAAGAGTCTACATTTACCTCTCCTACATGTTGAAAGCTAATCATTGTATTGAAAAAAAACCTGTAATATCAGTCATTGGATTTGTGTTAGCCTGAGCCAAATTTTCAGAAAAATTTACAGAAAAATTGTTACTAACCCTAACCATTTCCTTAATGCTAAGTTGGGGTTAGGGTTGGAGTTGAAATTATGGTTGGGGTTGTGGTTGAAGGTTAGAGTTGTAGTTTCAGTTGCCATTAGAGTTAGGTTTGTTCATATGTTGAATATATGTAAATAAGTGGGCACCACTATCAGAGGGGTGCTAGCTGTATTTAAATTACTAATGATAACTAGAACCAGAAAAAGGCACATACAAAAATAGCTGCATACCCAAATACTTTTTATTACATGATACAAAAGGACAAAGCAAATCCCAGCCAAAACACTTAAAAATGTAAGTACAAAGTACAAACAAAAAATTGTATTATCTGAAACAAAACATATAGATACAAAAGTAGAAAAAATAAATTTGCATGATAAACAACTTAGAACATAATAAGGGCAAACCTGATATAGAGAGAGCCAAGCTGAACTGATCAGACAGCAAGTTAAGTCAGAGCATCATACTCAGTCAGAGCTGGGTGGGATGACTGCTCCCATGTATCCAGGCAAGATCTAGCCTGGCCTATTTAAACCAGGAGGCTTAGGAGATCTGGAGTGTGGTTTGCAGTTAGAAGCCTGTCTGACTGTGCTGAGGTGGATGTACCTGCTGTTGCAGATAACCTGTGATTTGTCACATTCCTCTGAACCTGGTGTGGAAAGAACCCAGAGAGCTATACTGAGTAGGAGACTTTACATTTTACGCAGCATCCCTACTTTTTTGGAGTTGGGGTTGCATTTTGATCACAAAGTCTAAATGAAGATGACTCATAGGTGTACACGTCATGCCCTGTTTTACATTGTACCTTTTGTTACAGAAAAAAAATCACAAATGTACCTCAGTAATTGATCGGTGGAATCCAATTTCCAGGCATTGTTGGATCGTTTTCCATCTCCTTCTTCTCAAAATGTATTATTGTTGTAGGGTTTTGACTGGTTGTTACTGATTTTATATATGCACTTTCTTTGGTGCAATCTCTGCTGCCCATCTATACCACAGTTCAACCTACAACACTAAGCCAATAAGTTATTTCCCAGCATCTCCCTCTCTTTGCCTCTTACAGCTTGTAGTTTCACAAAAATAAAGAGAGAAAGAAAGCGACCAGTTTTACCTCCAACCTTAAGAGCAGGTAGCCCCTTTAGCAGTTCTTAAGAGCCTAAAGGTAAGGATAGTGAACTGCAGGCTACTGAAAGAGATCCCAGTTTCCCCTATTAACTGTCCATTACAAAGCTTCAGGTATTCACATTCACTGATGCATGGTGCACGTTAACTCAAGAAGAGATCTAGGTCTAGTCACCTAAGTTTATACTTATGATGCGTAATCAAAATTAAGCTTTTTTTCCTATTCAAAAGCTTTATTAAGAAGTAAAACAAGTAGTTCAAACAAAACAAACATTGGTTCTACAGAATAAGCGGTTAAACAACATAGTGCTCAATAGATCCACAGGTAAACATTGCAGAACAACTTCCTACACATCACAAACCTATATCAGTTTCTTATTCACAAGGCCTGCGCCGCACAGGTACCCATTAATTGTCACTCATTGGAACTAATGGAAATGAGACACAGACCTTATTACAAGAATACTATTAGTATAGGAGAAATTTGTTCACTCTTAGGGGAACCAGTTGGTTCTCATGCCAAAGAACTGCCACTGGTGCTGGCATACCAATCAAGACCTGCGGACCTTAAAACACTAACCTCAATCATAACCCTGGAGAGATGAAGTGTCAGAATGATTTAACCACCAAGTAGTGGCTTCAACCCTTTTTGACTACAGCCACCCGCGAAAAAGCACGAGTCCCCTCAGTCAGCACCACCCCGTCTTATATCTACCGTCTACCTGCCTCATATCTGGTGAATTCAGGTCTCGTATGGCATAAGTTCTCAGATATTCAAAGAGGTATAATCCGGCGATGCACAGAAGGTGACCCAGTCAGACCAAGTTGCCCTAAACCTGTCCGTCTGATGTTCCCTATCTGCCCTGATTTGCAGGAAGAAGAGTTCCTTATACCAGTCAGCTATAGAGGGAATCCCTGTGGATCTCCAAATTCGAGGGATCAATACTGTGGCCGCACTAAGCATAAAGATGATCAGGCTCCCCTTAAGCATACTGATCGGAAGAGGTATAATGCTCAAGAGCAATACCTTCGGGTCATTCTGGAGTTTTATCCCTGTGGTCACATGGATTACTTTAATTACCTTATCCCAGAAACCTTGTATTTCGGTAGATTTCCACCATATGTGGATCATTGTGCCCTCCTCAAGACCACACCTCCAGCAGCTACTCGGGACAGAGGGGTAGAGAGTATGGAGCAGGGCGGGGACTCTATACCGTCGAGATAAAATTTTAAAGTTCAGTTCCTGTAGCCTGCACGAGACTATTGCCTTGCAGGAGAGTATACTAGCTTTCTGCCAATCTTCCTCTGCTATAGTCTCCTCAAGTTCCCTGGACCAACTGGACTGGTAAGCCGGCTTGTCCTCTGCAAGGGATTTCAGAAGTAAATCGTATACTCTTGAGATTGCATGGTCATAGGGGAAACTACCTGTGCACATCTCTTCAAAAAGGAGTCAGATCTCTATGGAGGTTCATAGTGGACCTATACCTAGCATAGAAATGAGCAATCTGTCTGTAGTTGAACCAAGAGAGGGAGTTTATTGAAAGCACACCCTGTACCTCTGATAGTGGTTTCAAAGTCTGCCTATCTAGAAGGTCTTTAAAAGTCAGCCGGTTCTCACATCTCCTCCTGCCCAGAGGGGGATCAGCTAGAGCCAGGGCTGGGTTGTGCAGAACCGGTGTAAGGGGACCATCCGAGGAGAAAAGGCGCGAGGCCACCCCATACCTACGCCAAACCAGAAGGGAGATCTGCGTCACCCAAGGAAGAGACTCCACTTCTCTTTTAGATAAAGCCGAGGCCTTCAGCCAAGGAAGGTGGGATATTTTCTGGATATTTTTTCTTCCAATTGCATCCATCTCTTAGAGAGTCTCCTATGATAGTGATCTAAGAATCTGACCGAGATAGCTGCTAAGTAGTATGCCTTAACATCAGGTAGAGCTAGTCCCCCCTCCCGTCTGGGTCTAGTGAGAGTCAGCCTCGCAATCCTCGCCCTCCCCCCCCCCCCCCCAGATAAAGTTCCGCAAGCACTTATCCAGAGCACTGAAAAATACCCTCGGTAACATAATGGGGAGCGTTTGAAACAAGTAAAGCACCCTGGGCAGGACGGACATCTTGACAATATTTATGCGACCCACCCAGGAAAAGTTCTTACTATTCCATCTAGCCAAGTCAGCCGAAAGGGAGTTTAGAAACGGGGTAAAATTCAGCTCCTCCGTTTTACAGAGCTGAGTTGGAATGCAAACTCCTAGATATTTAAAGGCCTCCTTTACCCATTCAAATGGAAAATTCCGCCTCAAGAGATCAACCATGGTCTCTTCGAGGGAAATATTGAGTGCTGTGCACTTCATCAAGTTGATTTTGAAGTTAGATAGGATACCAAAAGCTTTCAAGGTGGTCATTAGGGAAGGCAGAGACGTCAATGGCTGAGTATTGTAGAGGAGAAGATCATCGGCGAAAGCCGCACACTTGAAGTGCTCTCCCTGAAGCTTGACCCCCTGAATGTCTGGATTATTACTGATCTCCTGTAGCAGGTGTTCCATCACCAGGACACACAGAATGGGGGATAAAGGACAACCCTGCCTGGTGCCATTTCGTATGAACACCGGAGACGATAGCGAACCATTGATTCTAATCCGAGCACTAGGATTCTGGTACAGGGCCATAATACGCTGGAGCATTACAGGACCCATCCCCAATTGCACCAGAGTGGCACTCAGAAAAGACCAATCAACCCTGTCAAATGCCTTCTCTGCGTCCAAAGATAACAGCATGTAGGGCACCCCATTTCTACAAGCCTGGTGTATCAGTGAGAAGGTCTTCAGCGTGTTATCACGAGCTTCTCTCGATGGTACGAAGCCCACCTGATCTAGACCTATAAGGTCCTCCAGTATTGTGTTAAGACGCATGGCCAACAGCTTTGCAAACAACTTTAGGTCCATGTTTAAAAGGGATATCGTCCTGTAGCTCGAGCAACGATGGGGGTCCTTCCCCTCTTTGGGTACTACAATAATATAAGCCTGTAAAAAAAGCCTTGGCGGTTGAAATGGAATTGAAAGAGTCTAATATAGGTCCAGAGAGCTCTTCCCCTAGTACTTTATAAAATTTGGCCGTGTAACCATCCGGTCCTGGGCTTTTGCCCAGTGGAGTGGATGCCACCGCCGAGGCCAGCTCCTCCATCGAAAAAGGAGACTCCAGAGCCGCTAGTCTTTCCGGGGCAATTATAGGAAGTGTCGAGTGTTTGAGGTAGTCAGCCAATTTAACAGGGTTATCTGGAGATGACGCCTGTGGGAGGTTGTATAGTTCAGTATAATATTCACGAAAATTTTCCAAGATTTCGGTAGTGAGGTGGGTCAGTATACCTGTTTTGTCCTTTACCGCCGAAATAAAGAGTGATATCCTCTTGTCTCTCAGGGCTCTAGCCCGCATGCGCCCCGGCTTGTTCCTCCATTCATAAAAGGAGTGCGCGCAAATCTGCCTATACATCCTTTGTTTCTGATCAAGCAATCTACGGATATCATGCCTAACCTGAATCAAGTCTTTATAGACCAACTCATCACCTGAGCTCTTATGTTCGGATTCCAAAACATTTAGTCTATCCAACAGTCCGCACAGTTTGGCGGCTGCCTCACGTTTGAGCCTGGAGCCATACCTAATTAGGACACCCCGTAGCACACACTTCAGAGATTCCCATTTTATCTGGGGGGAAGAGGCGTCGTTTTTGTGATCAGCCATGTAATGCAGCACAGTCTGTTTTAGCTCCACCAAACATAGCGGGTCATCCAGAAGTGATTCATTTAACCTCCAAGAAACAGGCGCCTGTTGCCCAAAGGTAATTTCAGGGTGCAGGATATTGGTGCATGATCCGAATGCAGTATGTGCCCTACTGAAGCATCAGATAACTGGGGCAGCAAGGAATGTTGCACAAATATATAATCAATACGACTATATACTTTATGGGGGGAGGAATAAAATGAAAAATCTTTTTCAGTCGGATGCAAAATGCGCCATGAATCGCATAGTTGCATGTCATGTAGAAGTTTCCTGATTTTATTTAATTTGTTTAAGGAAATGACACTTCTGCCCGAGGAGGTATACAGGACTGGGTTTAAAGTCACATTGAAATCACCGCACAATATCACTGCACCCTGAGCAAAGAGGGTCAACTCGTCCAGGACCTTAGAAATAAAGGACAGCTGAATTCTATTTGGAGCATAGATGTTGGCCACCGTATAGGTAGTGCCCCGCATGCTGCACCTCACAAAAATATATCTGGCATCCGGGTCTCCTTAACATCTAATATTTGGTGGGGTAAAGACTTATGGAGTAAAATTGCAAGTCCCTTCGTCTTAGTCTCCCGGTTACTACTCTGGCACCAGACAGGGTAATATCTATTTCTCAGCGCTGGCAAATGTTGCTTGCAAAAATGTGTTTCCTGCAAACACAATATGTGCGCTCTAGATTTGTGCATTTCGTACAGTATACGAGACCTCTTTTCTGGAACATTCAG
Organism: Phyllomedusa bahiana; assembly: GCA_025379985.1. Taxonomy (NCBI): domain Eukaryota; kingdom Metazoa; phylum Chordata; class Amphibia; order Anura; family Hylidae; genus Phyllomedusa; species Phyllomedusa bahiana. The sequence goes on along the minus strand of JAODAL010001566.1, from coordinate 11,392 downwards.
CCCCTTCACATTGAAGGAGGCAACCGTAAGTGTTACCATTGAAGCTTCATCAGTGAGGCCATTATGGTGCTCTTGGGGACTCCACTATAAGCATTCATCTCTCCAGGTCGAGAAACAAACATAAACAAAATACACCAAAAAAGAAACAAAACAAACCAACAGCCATTCGGAAGCACCAATGGCGTAACATCTAAAGTGAGCAGCAAGAGAGCTGCTAGAGGCCAGTAAAGAGAACTGACACCCGACCCGATGTGGGGTTCGTAGTAGCCACGGACAGAGGTTCCCAGGGTAGGGAAACACATCTTGCTCTCCACATGGGAAGCAATACAGTAAGGCATCCTCCAGGGACCAGTGGTGGGCTGAGTACAGGGCTCAAAAATAAAGAAAATAAAATGATTAGATCTATAGGGGTCTTGACTAATAATAGGAAAATCTCACATCCGGGAAGAATGGTAGCAAACTAAAGAAGGGCAAGAAACGTGGGGGAAGTATAAGAGGAAGGAGAAAGGAAAAAAAAAAAAAAAGGAAGGGGGTGGGAGATGTAGGGTGTAATCTTCCCGGATGGAGGCTCCCCGAGTTAGAATCTATTTTGGGAAAGAACTATATATTCTCAGGAGATGCTTAGTCAACGGACCAGCATCTCTAGCAAAAGGCCAGTCGCCTCAATAAGCAAACGACATTGTATTTTTCCGACTATCATGCGAGTAACATGAAACAAAGACCCTTAAGGAGAGACACTGAAAGGGCAACCCCTCCGCCATTCCTCAAGGCATTTGGAGGGATAGGCTCCTTCTAGAGTAGTCTCTCAGGTCCCCTCTGTCCAGGAGATTTCTCGGATTCTTCCTCACTCGTTGTGGCAGCGCAGGAGAGTTCAGACTTTTAGACATTCCCCCTTCTTTGTCTCGTTGCGGAAAGAGGGGCGCTGCATACATAGCTGTCAAGTCCGGGAGGGCCACATGTGGAAAATTAAGCTTTTTAAACAAATTTCTTGTAGAAAAAGTTTTCATTTCAATATTGCAATTTCCATGTTGTCCACAATATCCCTTCTGTTTTCCAGAAAACCTTTGCTCAGGTGTGTTGTCATTCATACCTCACAGGAGGCATTGGCTCAATGGCCTTTTCTTTAGATGGACATACACTTATTACAACAGGGGTGGGAGATGGCACAGTTGTTTGTCTGACATGGAGGTAAGTTTAAAATAGCATTATTTATTTGCATTCAGTTGAAATTAGCAGATGCTTTGACATTTATACACCCCTAAGCATTCTATTCATTGCCTAAACTTTTCACAACAGTTGTGTGTGCAATAATTCAGTATAATAATCTATTGTGTTTGCAGACAGCCTGAAAATAATTTAGTAAATGCAGCCTATGAATATGGTCGGACTTTGAGCCTTTCCCTCCAAGATATCATATTTACGGAAGATGAGGCTTTACGAAAAATGTCTCCATGGAGCCTTGATGCCGATATCACACTTGTGCAAGATAAAGAGGTACATTTGTTAACTAGCTATATGTGCTTGAGAAACTGAGGCACCCTGTCATCTCAGGAGAGAGCACTTTTTTGTCTTAATAAGGGTGCGTTCCCACGGCACAGGACAAATACCGGCCAGTTTGCCGGCTGGTATTTGTCCTGTTTTGCGGCCGTCTCCGCGATGAGCGGAGAAAATCCCTCCCCCTTCACATTGGCTAGCACAGATTCCATCCGGAAACTGGACGGAAGATTGTGCGTGCACAATGTTTTGCGGCCGGACCGCGAGCAGAAAAATCGCCGGACGGAAAACCCGTGCAGTGGGGACTGCTGCACGGGTTTTCCATAGAGCACCATTGTGCTCATTTTCGGCCAGTTTTTCAGGTGTTCTGAAAAACCGGCCGAAAACCCGTGCCGTGGGGACATGCCCTTAGGCAGACCCCGGCTGTCCCTTCAGTGACACACCAGGACGCATCTGCATGAGATCAAGCATAGCTAAAGATAACACATATGACATAAACATTATGGTAGCTGAGTATTTACATATCATCTTAAGATTCAATTTCCATTAATAGTGAAAGCTTAAAGAGGACCTATCACCCAACTTTGGGTAAGGACACTTCCTCATGCGCCTGACACCTTGGCCTAATCCCCAGTGGCATACAGGGTCAGAGTTGGGAGCTAGTTATCTTGAGATCACCGCATAGTTCAGTGTCTATTTGACTTTCTCAGATGCCTAATAGAATTTATCAGGTGTTGGTAATGTAAAGCTATAGGTTTTATTCTCAGTGTATTTTAAACCTAGTGATTAATATTAATCTTTTAAAGGGGTTGTTTAAAAGAACAGATTCACAGAATATAACTACTCTCACAAAACTTAACAGATAGAGTATATAAAGGGTTACTAAAGGTTACCCTCAAACTATTTTTCCCTAAGGCACCCCCATAGACTTTGGAAGAGGAGCTTTACAGTCCAAACCCAGAAAGAGTCACCGACAATAACGAGGATTGTTGGTGATGTATATTCATATCTATGCACAGTTGGTTGTGGCTCGTATTTGTCATATTTGAAATGTGAGATTAAATGTTAAGTTTTATGAGAGTAGTTATATTCTTTCTGTGAATTCCTTTTTTTCTCTCATGTCTGAAGATATTTAAAGCTGTAGTTTGTTGTTTAAAAGAACTAAAGAAAAAAAATAAAATAATACTCACTTGCTAAATCTCCCGCTGCTCCTGAGCCCAGCCCATGATCTGGGGGCACCATGCCAGTCTTTCCAGTGGCCCAGTGGCTTCAGTAGTGATAACAGTAAGTTCAGGATATGACTGCTCAGACCTGGTCATAACTGCTAGAATGTTAACAAAACCTTTATCTACCTGTGGGTATTCGTATGGCAATGATTGTTTAGTTCTGTTACCAGTATTTTACTTCCACGTGTAATGCTTTGTTATGTAAATTGTGCCCACATTACTATGCAGTGTACTATTAGAACAACTCAATAAAAATAGATTTTGCAGGCAATAACAATGGTCAGTCATCAAAGTAATTCATTTTGCAGTAACACAAAAATACTCTAAAATACTCAGTACTGCTGATTTTTTTTTTTTAGTGTTCTGCACCTTACTGAGCAATCAATAGTTATCGTAGTTATTCACACTATTTCACTATGGATTTGTAAACTCACACCCACCTATGACAAGTTGACAACATGTGGAAGAAACATATGATGATGTTACTGTTTAGGCATCGGATATCTGTCTCTGATTTGTGATATATTTCATAATTTTTCCAGCAATATATAACACTTTATGATGTTCATAGCATTGTATTTTCGAGTCTGTCTGAGACATATTTGATATTTATACTCTTATCTTTATTTAGGAAAACCAGCTTAGTGTTGAGGTGACTGAGAAGGATAGCTACACAAGCACATCAATGATTGAGTCTCCAGATCCCACTTGGCTTGACCACAGATTTGCTGAAGTAAGTCGTACACTGGAGAGGTAGACAACCAAAAAGGTTAATTCTGTGACAACTTTTTGTTACATGAATGATCATGACACTGACAAAATCAGATCTGTGGTGAAACATCTTCATGACAAACAGACACAGCAGGTATTTGTAAAAACATCTTATATGTGACTTTTTTGGCTGTTGTCAGGTGCATTCATTAAAGGAGTTGTTTCACCATGCTGTTTACAAAGCCACAGGCAACTTCCGACTCACACTTTGTGGTCAGGCAGTGAATGGTTCTACAGCAGTGATTGGCACATCAGCTTTGCTATTCCTAGCTATTCCTGTTACAGTGAGATGTCTGCAGGAGATTTATAATATATGGTGCACAAGGCTACAGGGCTCTCAGGCTTAAAACTTTTCATTAACTTAGCTGAATAAGGCTTCTGTGCTAGACATAAGACTCAGCAGGGAGTGACTCATCATGGTTTCTTCTGACTGATGACAAGTGGAACAGTCAGATAAGAGAGAGAGCAGGGAGGGGTGGTCCATAACATAGAGAAACTTGTGTACGCTAGCAGTACATAAAAGCTTTATTTCCTGAACAAAGCAAAATCAAAACAGCAATGTATATGGTAATAGTCTTAATTGACCTTTTCTTATATATTAAAAGCTAATGATTGTGGTGAGAAAACCCATTTATGGCTTTATATGTAGCGATCGCATTGTGGCCCGAGGTACGGTCAGGATGGGGTCAAATCTGCACAGGCCTGTAAGTCATGTGGTCTTCAAATTAAAATCGGCTTCAAGCTGTTTGCTTGTTGATAGTCGTGCATTTACTGCAGTTAAGCCCAAACTGATTTGCAGGCTAATACGGACTCACATCGCTGCCAGACCCTGGGCCATATGGCGCCTGCTTTATGTGTTAAGGATAGGGTCTGACGGTCCAGTCCCTACCCTAATAAAAGTCCAGCACAGGTTACAAATGAAAACATTTTAACTTCTCATTCTGCAGCACAGTGGCTCAGCGGTTAGCACTGTTACTTTGCAGTTCTGGTGTCTTTGGTTTACATCCAACTAGGGACAACATCTGCATGGAGTTTGTATATTCTCCTCATGCTTAAGAGTAGAATATATTTTTTTTAATTTCCCTTTGCTCATGTCTGGAAATGAAGCTTAACACATTGACCTTTCTAGCCAATTTAAAATTGTTTCATATGTATCAGACTAATGTAAACTCAAGATAAGCTGGGAGAAATGTATCAAGCTGTGTACATTAGTTTTCTGGCATATAAAAATCACAAATTTATGTGCGTTATTTGCAAAGGAAATTTGCATTTTTTCAACATTTTTATACATTTACTATATTATAGCAGAAAGCTATGCTAAATTGCAACTGGTGTAGATTTTTGTGCACCAAGGGCGACATGTAGGATTGGGGCTGTGTCTTTTCAGCCTGAAAACTTTGCTATATTTTTAATCAGGCGCATTACAATATTAGGAGCATTAGAAAGTACCCGCGGCACTTTGTAGTGTCCCTGAGATGGGGGTGTGTGCTGGAGTCGTGTCGCCACTACAACCGTACAAAACTACACATATATGACTTTTACGGCAAATCCAGGCGCATTACTGCTGGAACAGGTAGTCCACTTTAAAGCCAAAAGTGTCGCTTTAAGTACACCACTTCTGAGCCAAAAGTGTCGCTTTGTACCTAGAAAGCGCTAAATCTATGACCGCCAGTAGAGCAGATTAATAGATTCAGACGCATTCTATGCTACAAATGTGCACAAAAAATGGCGCCAAAAATCATGCATGTCACTCTGAATGTATTAAGAGGCCTATGCCAATACATCCTTTATTGGCATTTTCTATTCAGATCAGCATATAAAACACCAGTTTTACAGCCAGGACCTTATTGAGGATAACTCCAATCCTTGCATTTTTACCCCTTTGATACAGGGGTAAACATGTCCATAACATCTAAGGGATTACGAAATGGTGCGCACCATTACCATCCCCACTATATTCGACCGGTATTTGTCATGTTTGTGTGCCGTTCACACATCGGCGAAAACCAGACGGAAGAATGTGCAAGCACAATGTAGTTCTGGTGGCCCGCGGGCGGAAAAAACGCCGAGCGGAAAACTTGCAGTTGGACGCTGCAGGGTTTTCATAGAAGCCTGTTGTGCTCGTTTGCGGGTGGTTTTTTAGACGGTCTGCAAAACCGCAAACCATCTGAAAAACCGGCCACAAACCCGTGCCATGGGGTCGCGCCCTTACGGTGCTAACGGCATCACTGGAGTCCCCACTCTCAAGATTAGTCAAATGCCATTAGTATGAGAAATACTCAGGGCAACGTGTATGAATAGGGCTGTGCCAGTTTTCTGGCATCAAAAAGCTTTAGTAGACCTGTTCTATAGATATATGAACAGTTGTATTCCAACCTTTGCGTGATAAGTGCCAGCGCGACCCTTTTTAATCCGCCAACGATTAGGGGTGTTCTGGGGGAGTGTCGCATCACATTCATAGAAGTAGACACATTTATGATTGTTTGACGCCAAACCTAGGCACAAAACAGTTAGAACAGCCAGACCAGGTTAAAGGTGATCTGTCTGAGTTGTCGTATTGGCACTAAACTGCACCTGTATGTATAAACTGTAGAAGAACAGGTTCATACATTCTGCCGCATTCTACGCTACCTTAAAGCTATTTAGAATAATTGCACCTCTTAAACCAACTTCAGTAAAGTGATCTCTGACTGATGTCATCCTACACAATATACTGTCTAGCAAAACATGCAGCGAATACACATAAAACATTAAGGCCATGTCCCCACGGCACTGTTTTTCAGCCGGTTTTCGGTTGTGAAAACCGGCTGCAAACCGGCTGACAAACTTTTACACGGATCTTAAAGGGGTTGTCTCCCCTCAGAGTTTCATAGATGCATCCTGTCACTTTCTGCTCAGACTGTGTGTAATTAGCATACGAGGTCTGTGCATTCATTTGTGTATTCAACTCAGTGTTTTCAGTCTGCTAAAATTTGTTTAGATTAGCCCTTAGAAGCTTCTCTGAAATTGCTAGCAGGAGATGTATCTAAAGTAAACACAAATAATTTTTCTTTTGTCTAAATTCGTAACCACAACTCTAATTCTGGATGCCTTGACCTTTTGGGTGATGTCATCCCCCGTATCACATAAACAAACAGCAGGTGAGAAAGAGTACACAGGTCTCATGGGGGAACCCAAAAAAGCCCGGAAGGGATAAAAACATTTTTATCCTTAAAGGAGTTGTCTCACGCGGATTTATCCCACCTTGGTGCTGCCCAAGAGCGTAGTTTTGAAATCAGGGGGACATGGCTTTCCCGGGGTCCTCTCCCCCCTCCCCCTTTATCTAGGTGGGCGTCATGCTGCTTTCGCTCCTCCCAGCAAAACAGCTTGGGGGGAAACTTGATCCCACAGAGTTTCTTTCCCCTGTGCTCACCATTCAATAGTTCCACCGTGTAACAGCACATATTTTTTCTCCCCATACATCCATAATGACCCGGGCCAGGGGGTTTCCCCGCACAGAGAATTGGCAGGGGGGAAGCGATTTTAAATAATCTGATGGTTTTATTTGATGGAGTTATCTCATGCTAATCTTCTGTGTCTCTTAATTCTATTCACTGCTGTGACTATTTCCCCTGAATCATTCACTTCAGCAGTGAAGCTGGTTAGGTAAACGGGAAGTGAATGCTAATTAGGCTGACTCAGGGGCTGAAATAGAAAAAGCATTAAAAATTTAATTGGGCTGAGACACAGATAAGGCGCAGGGGAACTGACGGGGGCTGTAGTATCCCCTGCTACTAAATCACTGCGCTGTGCCGCAGGCAGGCGAGGACAGAGAGAGAAAGGACAGGGATATTTTAAACTTTGTGGCTCGCCCCCCGTTTGCGACCTTTGTGTTTAAAAATTTGCCGGGTACACCCTATCAGGGAGAAAAAGAAGGCCCCGGGACTAAAAGAGACCTAAAGCAGCCCCTAAAACCCATAAAAAAAAGTTATCTAGAAATCAGTGGGAATTTTTGTTATTGCATATATTGCAAACGTGTTTTTTTTTGGGAAATTTTTTTAATTTGAATGACAATCTTTTTTAGTGAGAAAAACCCCTTTTAAAAAAAAAAAGGATGAAAAACGAACGTATTTAAAAAAATGTCTTCATTTGGGTTTTTCCATACTTTTTTGAAAGCTATTCTTTGTAGCGAGACAACCCCTTTAATGGAAAATCCACCCGGCGGTCAGACCGCCAGAGATCCAAAAAACATGTTCATTCTTCAGATCGGTTTTCAGACGGAATATAAAAATGTCTATGTGAAGGGGGAGTGTTTTTCTCCGCGTGCCCCGGCGGCCGTGTGTACTGCACGAAAACCCAGAAACAAATCCCCGGTTGGGAAATAAACGGCCCCAAATTATTTCAAAATAATACTTTGGGCAAAAAACAGCTTTTTCCAGTTTTTGCAGTTCTATCTAGGCAGCATCTCCATACCATGCTTTCAGCTCCTTACCCTCCCGATCTCATATAAGATCATGTTTATACTCACTATCTAACAAATAGATGGCCAACTGGCTGACACATACAAATCTAATGCTCATATAGCAATACTCATTACCTTATTTGACACCATATTACAGTTCACCACAAAGTTTCTTTTTTAAAATCCTGTTTTCATTATGGTTGGGGGCGACATAGAACTATTCAAAATTTCCTTCCTGAGGAAAACCCAGGACAAACTTTAAGTGGATTTTTAAAACTATCCATATGAAAGGAACTTTTTCCCAACTGCAGTCCTAAATTAATTCACCTTTGAGCTACCCCAATATAAAAGTGGGGAAAAAAAAGTATTTGATACACGGCGTTTTTTTGTAAGTTTTCCCACCTACAAAAGAAGGGGAGGGGTTCTGAATTTTTTTTTGTGGGAAAAACACTTAAAACGTAAAAAAACAAAATCAAAATAAAATATCCAGAAAATCACTTTGGGCATGTTTTTTAAAATAATTTGCATTTGCATTTTTTTGAAATGAAATAAGTATTTGATACAAAAAGAAAAACTATTTTATTTACAAAAAACATTTGTTTGAAATTTTACTGAGGTCAGACGTTTTCCCGCAGTTCTTGACCCAAGTTTGCACCCCAAACCCCAGCCCAAGGGTTTTTGCCCAAAATTTCCCCCTACTGATCTTTTTATGCTTCAGGTTTTGGGCTTTCATCACTGGGCTACCCTTGAGGTTTTTAGCTCCCCCTTCCCAAAAATTTTTGATTGGGGTTTTAGGTTTTGGAAAATGGCTTTTGCCCCCCCCAGGGGCCCCTTTAAAAAGCTTCTTTTTTATTTAAATCCTTAGTTGCCCCGGCTGTGTGGGTTTTGGGGCATTTTTCATGCTTTGGGAAAACCCAAGAAAGTCCCCTCTTCAATTGGGTCCTACCCTTTGGAAAAAGGGAAATTTTTTGTTACAGGAAAACTTGCAATACAAAGGCCCCATCCTTCCTCCCTTCAAAAACACTGCAGGCATCCCCGCCTCCTTTACAGAAAAAACACCTCAAATTTTGTTTTTTTCCACCCCCCTGCTTCATGGTTGGAGCTCATGGGGGTTTTACTTTACCTTTTTTCGGGCCAAAAACAGTGAGTTGATACCAACTCATCTAAAACCTGACTTTTTTCCATACCCCCTTGGATTTATCCAAAAGGGCATTGGTAAAACTTCAAAAGTTTCCTTTTAATCCATGACGACGTATGTGTTAAATAAAGGTAATCTTTTGGGTGGTCCCAGCCCGTTGACCAGGTTCCCCCCGTGTAGTTCTGGGCCCCATTTTCCCGGGCCTTTCTCAGAATCATGCTTAACCCCCCATGGGGTTTTCGTGCATGGAGCCCCGAGGAAGAATTTACAGGGCATCTTGTGTTTTCTTAGATTTTTCATTAATTGGGAACCCAAAATTTTGTTGCCTTATCACCAAACGGGTTGTCTATCAATCCCTGCTTTTTGCAGGTCTAAAAATTTTTTTTCCCCGGTTGTTCTTAGACATTTTTTTTTCTTTGGGCATAGTGGAGAGGTTTTGGGTTTTGATTTGGGGTGTGGACAAAGGGGTCTTTTTATACAATTAATGAGTTTCCCAAAAGGTGCAATTAAAAACGGGGAATGAGTAAAAAGTTAAAAACCCAGGTTGTGAGAGCCAGAACTCTGCTGGTTGATAGGTGATTAAATACTTATTTTTACGCAAAAAAAAACAAAATAAAATTTTTTAGAAATTTATACAAAGTGATTTTCTGGATTTTTTTTTTATTCTGGTTCTCACAAAAGGTTTTTTTTTTTTTTTTTTTTTTTTTTTTTTTTTTTTTTTTTTTTTTTTTTTTTTTTTTTTTTTTTTTTTTTAAAAGTGTTCCCCCCCCCACTTCCCCCTCTGTTACAGGCAGGAACTGTAAAAACGGTTATATGGAGGGAACACGGGAAAAGACTGTGTTATATGGGGGAAAAACCGGGGAATAAACGTGTTATATGAAGGATCATGAGTTAAAAAGTCAGTAATTAGTCAATCATTCCCTTAGAGCGGGGTTTAAAGTATAGAGCCACGCCCTCTCACCTGGGTGGTTTTACTTTCGTTTTAACAGCTAGAGGGGGATAAACACAGGTTGCGGCAGCTAATCACAGTCAGGGGGTGTGTCCGTGGCATTTCCTATCTGGGGGCGTATAACAGGCTAAATGAAATGTCAGTCAGCCAATCACAGTGCAGGGGGCGTGTCCATGGCAGAATCCGTCCGGAGGCAGCTCCCGACTGGCCAATCACAGAAGAGGGGGCATGGCCCGACTAGCAGCAGCAGATATAGAAAAAAGATGCACAGAAAAGCTCATATCTGCTATGCTAAGGACTTGGAATGAAACCCAATTCAAAAGTGCTTTTTTTTACTGTCCCGTATCAAAATAACTTTGTAGCAAAAAAAACCCCTTTAAAGGGGTCTTCTCACTATATTAGTTAGCTTTAAATATTTATGCAAATAAAGACTATTACCAAAGACATTGCTATTCTGATTTTGCTTCATTTCAAAATTAGAACAGTTCTTATTTCCTGCTTGTTACCAATTTTCCCAAGTTACCACCCACTCTCTCGGGGGACAAGAAGCCCGGGCTGAGGGGTGACTACTCCATCGTGTTTATCACAGCACAGGCCCCATGTTATGTTTTTTAATGACAATTTAAAACATTTTGAGTCTGTATTTTTGCTCTTTTTTTTAAAACTCCCCAAACTCAATTTTTCCTATAAAAAAGTGCCCGGGTAGGAATACAAGCTGAAATTCGTCACTGCGTAACCAGTCCACACCCTAAATAGGAAGGGCTGTAAGAGCTCTCGTAAAAGCAGGGTGAAAACACCCCTGAGTCCACAAAAAAGGTTCTCACTCACATCTAGAGATAGAAAAATAAAGAAGTTACTGTTTTTTTGTTTCCCAGTATATTACATAGTATGGCCAATGGTACCTGGTGAAAAAGTACATCTTGCCCTGCAAAACACAAGCCCCCAAAGGTCTATGTAGATGGAAACTAAAAAGGTTATAGCTCTTGGAAAGCGGGTGGAAAAAATGCAACAAATGCAACATAACCTAAAATCCTGTGGTGCTAAATAAGTCTAAGCCACAACCATCGAAAAAACCCTGGGAAATTGACCCCTTTTTTTCCCGATGCACACCCATTTTTTTTTCACTTGTTTGCAAAAAAAATGGTTTTGGTTTTCTTGTTTTTTTGCCATCGGCCAATACAATTGATTTTATGAGAAAACGATGACAAAACTCACAAGTTCCTGTGCTAATTTACATGTGGTTAACCAGTGCTGTCTGTGGCGTTGTATGTTTTAATTTTGGTTTCCCATAAAAGACCAATTTAAACCAATTTTTGGGTAATAACAACCGGGACCCCTGCAATGTTTTGAAAATGTTAATTCGCAAAAAACTA